>LKTO01000055.1:0-243034 GCA_001399465.1 Hymenoscyphus scutula
TTCTTAATACTACTTTTTTATATAGTAATAAAACTAAGGTTTTAATTTTAGATATTTTTATATATAAATATATAAAGTATATAGTTATATATAGACGTTTTTTATATAGGTTTTAAAGTAATCGACTTAGTAATATAATCGACTCGCTAATAAACTATATTAGTTTATTAGAACTCTATATATATTAGAACTCTATATACTTTTACTAACTCTCTAACTCTATTATTTTAATATATATTTTTTACTCTTTCTAATAGAGATATAAACTTAAGAAATATATATTATTTTAGCTATTAAAGCTATAAAAATCTATAAAGTTTCTAAATCTATACTTAGTCTTAGAATAAATAACTATATTCTACTCTCTAATCGTTAGCTAGTAATTATAAATTTAACTAACTTAGAAAAGAAGATTATTATTCGATATATACTTAATTTAGATATAAGAGGCTTTATACTCTAGTATAACGATTCTTAAACTAACTAACTAAGGTAACTAAGTATCGCTAGAGTTTATTACTTATAAAGAGGTTTAATCGCGACTAGATATTTACTTAAAGGTAAACTTATTACTTAACTATAAAGCTATTAAGGTAGTAATAATAATATAATATTAAGTTAAATATAAAGCTTCTATCTAGTAGTAGATATACTAGTCTTATATAGAACCTTTATTCTCTATTAGAGTCTCTCGCTTAAAGAGAGTCTTAAATATTAAGAACTCTAATAGCCTCTAAGAACTCTATTATATAATCTTTTACTAATATAATAAGATTCTATACTACTAGCCTATTACTCTATAATATCTTTCTAAGAGTTTATATATAAATAGTACTTTAATCTATTAGAACGCTATCTAGTCTTTACTTATTATATATTAGTATATAGTTTATAATACTATTCTCTTCTTAGACTAGTATATCTCTATACTACCTTTTAATAAAACGATAACGTTAGTTTCTAACTAACTTTCTTTTAACTATATTAGTTTCTTATAATAAATAGAAGTAGCGTCTTACTTTAGCTCTTTATATTAAGAAAGCTAATTATCTCGCGAATATCTATTTCTACTATTCTTAATATTTCTACTAATATTTTCTATATTTAGACGAATTATCTTATTATTCTAAGTATATATATACTAAGAAGCCTTATAATACTTCTAGTTATTATATTATTCCTCTATAAGTTCTAGCTAGAACTTATAAATCTATCTATTATTTTTTCTTTAGTCTTATATATATAAAGAAACATCTACTCTCGACTTCTTCTATCGAACCTCTCGTTTCTACTCTAGCTAACTAGTTTCTCGCCTTCGAGGCGTCTTCTTATATTACTAAGATAACTATAGCTATAGGTGTTTCTCTAGACAGTTATATACTCTCTTATACTAATACTTCTCTTATTAACACTTCTCTAGAATTTATTCTTAATTCTCCTTTTTTTAATATCTATCTTACTAACTATATACTATAAGTAGACTTAGGTTTTAAGAATAGAATTCCTTAATCTCTACTAAGTACTAGCTAATATTCCTTTTTAGTTTCTAAGTGTTCTCTAAATATAGATAATCTAACTATTTAATTAAATACTTAATCTTACCTCTAATAAGTTTATAGTTAAGAATCTTTTTAACCTTATACTTAGTATTTAGATTAACTAGCTAGATCTCTATAAGTAGAGCTAGTAGTACTTCTAGTAATACTAGTTTAAGTAGAGAGATATAGAATACTAGAAAGATATTTATTATTTTTAGTAGAGCTAGTTTATAGTTTAAGAGTTCTTTAACACGCTTAATTTTAAATAGTTCGATATATATATAGTCTAGTTTTCTACTTAGTCTCTTTATATCGCTGTTTTTTTACTATAAATAGACTTTATTTCTCTCTTTTAGTATTAGCTTCTAACTATATCGTTTATTATAGTAGTATATATTATATTCTACTATAAAATATAGATTATCTACTAGTTTCTTATATAGGCCTTTAATTTCCGAGGCTAATACTCGAGCTAATTAATTATTAATCGTTATTTTTATTAGTCTATTATATACTAGTAATTTATATCTAAAGTTAGTATAGAATAGTAATATAAGTATTATTTCTATAGTTAAGCTATTATATATAAACTAAGCTAAAGATAATAGTTCTATCTAGTTATTCTACTAGTAGCTTATATAATAATAGAGATATATTTTAACTACTTAATTTATATATTCGTTCTCTCTATTAGTCTAGAGGTAGAAAGCTATCGAAAGCTTTCTTTTTATATCTAATCGCTCTATAAGAGCTATCTAGAACCTCGAGGTAAAGAGCTTATCTCTATCTAAGAGTATTTTCTTTAATATTTCGTATCTTAAGATTATATCTCTTAAGTATATAAATACTAGATATTCTACTATACTTAACTCTATATATAGTATTAGTATTATATCTTTAGTAAGTCTTTCTATAATAACTAGAATTAAATTATATTTAACTTCTATTATTAGATCCTTAGATTTTAGTAGCTTAATAATAAAATCCTAAGAGACTAATTTCTAAGATATCTATAGAATAGAAGTAGTATCTATCTATCTATATAGTAGCTAGTATAACGTTTTATTCTAGATATAGATATTATACTTCTTTATTAACTTCTTAATAATAGCTAGTAGATAATCTATAAAGTAGTATTATTTTATTTACTAAGTAGTTCTTTATATTTCTTAAGATCTATCTATAGATACTAAATAGTACTTACTAATAAACTACTTTATATATTCTTTTAGAATCTATAATTTTCTATTATAGTACTAGTTCTATTATTTATATATATTCTAGATTATATCTAGCTATAGATCTACTATCTATATAGCTATAATTTAATAATCTATTAGAGCTAAGTCTTTATTAGATAGCTCTTTTAATATTACTAGCTTTATATATTCTCTAGCTTCTTTATAGTCTAGTTTATAACTAAGAGCGTCTACTCTTAGATTTATTATTTCTATAATATATTAGATAATAATATTATAATATAATAGAGTTTCTAACTATCTAGTAAGACGCTTACTTATAAGTTTCTTAGTAGTAGTAAAGGTTCGAAGATTAGTATAATTAGTAAGAACTATTATCTAATACTTTATTCCTTAGAGATAGATTTTCTAATACTCTAATATAAAGACTATAGTAAGTAGTTTCTTTTTAAATATAGTATAGTTCTACTATACTAGATCTAATATTCTTAAGTAGTAGACTATAGATATTAATTTTCTATTCTTATCTAGTTATAGATATATAGTATCTATTACTATATCTAATAAGTCTATTTCTATAGTACTTAGTTTCTCTAGATTATAGCTATATAGAATTAGTTTCTTAGTAAAGTACTTCTTTATTATCTAAAAAGCTATTTCTATAATCTTAATCTAAATAAAAGATACCTTTTTATATATAAGGTTTATTATTAGTTTAGATATTCTAGTATAGTCTACTATAAACTAATAGTAGAAGTTAGTAAATCTCTAGAAACGTTAAATATCTTTAATATTTTTAGATATTTCCTAGTTAATAATATCTCTTATTTTATCTAGATTAATTTCTATTCTTTCTAGAGAGATTATCTAGTCTAGAAACTTTATATCAGTTACTCTAAACTTATATTTTAATAATTTAAGCTAAGAGTTTACTATAGTAAGTCTCTTTATAATTTCTTATATATTACTCTTATATTTCTCTATTTTATCTAAATAGATTAGAATATTATCTAGATAGTAGATAACTATTACCTCTAGAAGACTTTCTAGAATATTATTATTCTATCTCTAGTAGGTTATAGACACGGTAGCTAATCTAAATAGTATTACTATATACTTATAAAGTTCTAAAGGTAGTCTAAATATAGTTTTCTACTTATTATCTATCTTAATTCTAATTAAGATATAAGTGTTCTATTAATCGAGTTTTATAAATATCTTAGTAGAGCTAATTCTATCTAGTAGATATTATTCTTCTAGTAGTAGATAAGCGTTCTTAATTATTATATTATTTACTTCTTAGTAGTCGACGTAGACTTAACCTATTAAATTATCCTTCTTACTAATAACTAGTATATTTAATAGAATAGATAATTTAGATCTCTAAATATAACCTTTCTTTAAACCTTTAATAATATAGCTTTTAAAGTATTATAGCTTATTCTAACTATATAGCTATATTTTCTATTTCTTAAGGTTATAACTCTCTTTTAACTTAATCTTATAATCCTATAGACGATATTCTAGTAGAGCTTATAGATTCTCTAGATTCTTAAATAATTCTATAAATTCTCTATACTATATAGATATTTCGTTATTAGCTACTTTACTAACCTATAGAGAACTCTTAGTAATGTGAGAGACTGAGATTAAGGTGGCTGGATCAACTAGGGGTCTTAGCGGAGGGGTCTTTGTGCGTAACCGGGTCGAAGCCAGGGATACTAGGAATGTAGGGTTAAAGCCAGGGATACTAGGGATGTTTTCAGGAATGTAGGGAGACTAGGGATGTTTTCAGGAATGTAGAGAGACTAGGGATGTTTTTAGGAATGTAGAGAGACTAGAGATATAGGAAGGGGTATTTAAGAGGGAGGTTAGACGGAGGCAGAAGGAAGGCATCGATTATTCTGTATTACAATAGAACACTAGTGGTTCTATCACGTCTGCGTACTCCACTGCTTATTCAGTTCCTCATAAGTAAGGTGTTCTAGCGCCTTAGAAAAGGTAGCGCTAACCTTGTTCTAGCTATATAGTTATAGCTATAATCCTTTATAGTTATATTAGCTAAAAGTTATTATTTAAGTCTTCTAGTTAATATTAAGATTATATTCTCTAATCTATAGTATACTAAGTATTATATTCTAGCTTCTAATCTTAATAATATCGAATTACGTGTCTAAGTAGTATCTATCGATAGTAAGTTTTATTAGAATTATCTACTAATTAATAACTCTATTTTAATATACTATATCTATTCTATTAACTATACCTAGATAGTATAGTTCTATTTTCTTAATAAGAACGTTTAGCTTCTTAAGTACTAATAGAGAGAGAAAGTTATCTATCGCTTCTAAGTTAATTATAACTTAGAGTTTCTTTCCTCTAATTTTTATAGTTATAGTTAACTATCTATCTTCTAATATAGTATAGATTTTAAGTCTAATAAAATAGACCTTAAAACTATAGTTCCTCTAGTTTATTTCCGCCGCTTAAGGATTATTCCTCTAAGAGTAGAGAGTTGTCTAGTCTAAATTACTTTTAGATACTATATAAACTATTTACTATTCTATAGATATAGTATAGTCGAGTTTATTACTAGTAAACTATCTCTTAGTTTTCTATACTAATGTAGGTCTAGAGTAATAACGTTTCTATATAATTATATCTTCTAATATAACTTCTAGAGTCTAATATTCGTCTATATATAGTTAGTTAAAAGGTTAGTTCCTTTCTCTCTATACTATAGTTACTATCTTAAAGATATCTTCGAGAGGTTATATATTTAGTTTCTCTTCTATAGTATCTAAGTTACTTTTAAGGTTTCTAAAGATAATACTTATTAGAAGGTTACTTTAAACTTAAAATCGTTCTAGTACTTCGAGGATCTATTCTCTAGTTATATAAGAGGCCTAAAAGTCTAATTTATTTCTTAAGGTCTACTTATTAGTTACTACATTTAAAATATTCTATAAAAGCTTATATTTCACCTAGATAAAGTTTATTATTCTAGGTATATCCTTTATTAAATAAGTTCTTAGACTCTAATAATAATTCTAATAAAGACTCTACTATTTCTATATCTTATTATAGAGGTAGATTATATTTAGACTTAGATCGTTTCTTATAGTATTATTTAAGAATAGAGTTATTCTTATCTTCTACTTATATTCTATATCTATAAGCTTCTCGCTCTTTATTAGATAGATTAAATCTCTTAAGTAAGGCTACTTTCTTTCTAGCTATAGTATTAACTTAATACCTTCTCGAAGAATTAGCCTTCTTATAATAGTTACTTACTCTATAGCTAGACAGGCTATATAAGAAGTAGAGGTTCTACTTATATCGTCGGTTTTATTCTTTTTAGATTAGCTCTAGCTTTCTAGAAGTCTTCTTCTAGATAGCGTTTACTTATTAATTGTTCTAGTAGTCTAGTCGTTTCTACTTATTATATTTCTTAAATTCTAGATAGAGGTTAGTTTTCTTAAATTTCTATCGACGATTATCTAAATGAATTACTTCTTTAATTATAGTAGCGATGTCTTTATAGTCGAGATTTTATTATACTATCTTCTTATATAGTTTAATATTAAGTCCTCTATAGAAAAGTTCTATAAGATCGAGAGAATTCTATTCTATCTTATTTCTATAGCGTTAGAATTTATTTATATAATTAATTACTAATCTAGTCTAGCGTAAGTTAAGTAGCTTATATACTATAGTCTTAACTATATTAATATTACTAAACATTCGATATATAGTAACCTTAAATCTATTCTAAGATCTAAACATTAATTAGATATTTACTATACTTCTAGCTAAGGCTTTATATACGAAAAAGTCCTCTAGATATAGTTATACTTATTTAAGAGTAGTTCCTTAAAGGTATAAGATAGCGAAGATAGATAATACTATACTATCGCTATTAAACTTATCTTTATTAAAGTTAAAATAGATTTCTATTTCAAGTAGAAATAATTCTAACTCTTAACGTTTACTATAGTAGATGTCGAGTAGCTTAACTCGAATCGTCTTAAGAGCTTCGACTCTATATAGCTCTAGTATATCTAGTATACTCTTGTTATTATTATTATCTAGAGTAGTTATTTTCTAGGATATAGCGAGCGTGCTCTAGATTAATATATTAACGATACTAGCGCTAGAACTAGTAATAGAAGTAGCCTTTAGAGATATTATAATTCGAACTTCTAAGCTTAGATACTTAAAGTATAACGATTCTTAAACTAACTAACTAAGGTAACTAAGTATTACTAGAGTTTATTACTTATAAAGAGGTTTAATTATAGACTAGATATTTACTCGAAGGTAAACTTATTACTTAACTATAAAGCTATTAAGGTAGTAATAATAATATAATATTAAGTTAAGTATAAAGCTTCTATCTAATAGTAGACGTACTAGTCTTATATAAAACCTTCGTTCTCTTATACTAATAGTTAGATCTTCTAGATTCTTAGATTCTAAGCTCTAATATAAGCTTCTATAAGCTCTAATAGTTATATAACTTAATAAGCGAGTTACGTGTTTACTAGAATAGAGAAATCCTTAGATCGCTTAACTAATCTAATCGATCCTCTAATACTATAAGAGTATATAATAGTACTTAACCTATTAGAACGCTACCTAGTCTTTACTAGTTACGTATATACGTGATTCGTAATAATAAGCTCTTTCTAACTTAGCTATAGCTATCTATTATAGACGATAGACCTCTTAATAGATATAATAGCACCTGTCTATATAAAGACTCTAATTTAAAAGAGTAAGATAATAGTAGTAAGAATTAAGACTATTATAGAATAAGCTTAGACGTTAATAGTAAAAGTATAGTAAAACTAGAAGACTTAAGCTAATCGTTTATAGAATGTCGCCTCTTTATATAAGGTTAGAGATAAAGTCTATTTAATCTTATAGAATATATAAATAGAGAAGGCTAGTAAGAAACTTAACACTTAATCTATAAAATTTATAGTTATTAAGGTTATTAGCCTATTCGCTTATAGGCTAGATACTCTATCTAGTATCTATAACGTCTTTAATATAGACTTGTTATAGCTAGCTGTTATAGATCCGCTATCTAGTTAAATTATAGATAACGCTTAACTATCTATAATCTTAGTAGATAATTCTATAGAGTAGTAAGTAGAGAGGATTTTAGACTAGTAGTATTAGAGCTTATAGTAAGTACTTTAAATTAAACTATAGAGGCTGTCTATATATAAGAAGATTCGATTGTTCTTTCTAAAGTCGAGTCCTTGCTATCTTATATACCTAGTCTACCGATTCTAGAGAGTTCTACTAAGAGTACTCTCGAAGGTTCTATCGCGTCCATGCGTTGCTAGGAGAGGTCACGTGAGCACGTCGCTAGAGAACTCTAAGACTTACTCTACAGGTGTAACCCTTAACAAGTAGCGGAAGAGGCTTCTAGAGAGAGGCTCTTACACTTATCTTAAGTATAAGGTTAAATAGACTAGCTATATAAATCTAATATAAGAACCTATAACTAAATTAGAGAATATAGTAGTTCTAGACATCTACTTATAAGAATAGAGAGAGAGGTAATATTAAGGGTTATATCTATAGAGTAAGTCTTAGAGAACTCTAGCGACGTAAGTATATAACCTTACTTAGTAACGTAATATATTAATTATAATATATTAACTTAATAGAACCTTTAAGAGTATATATAGTAGAATTCTCTAGAATAAGTAGACTAAGTATATAAGGTAGTAAGGACTCTACTCTAGAAAGGATAATTAAATCTTCTTATATATAGATACTCTATTATTTAATTTATTAGTATTTACTATAAGTTCTAATATAAATCCTCTCTTATCTTTCTTAAAGGTTATAGAAAGAGCGATGCCTTTCTATAATAAGACTACCTTATATAACTCCTAGAACTCTATATTTAAGAGATTATAGTAGCTTTCGCTCTAGTTACTTATACTCTCTATCTCTCGACTAAGTCTCTATTTATAGAAGATAGAAATACTACCTATAAATATAAGTTAATATATAACTACTATACTAAATTTTAGATAAAACATAGTATTATCTTAATGCTACATCCTTCTACCTTACTAGATATGAATCCTATAGAGAAGTACTAGCGGTGGATTAAACAAGTAATTTATAGAAGAAAACACTAACCTACTACTATAGAGGAGATGCGCTAAGCTGTTATAGAAGAATGAGAGGCTATACTACAGGATTGGATAAATAAATTGGTTTTAAAGCAGGAACATTGGGTTAATGTACTTATTCAACGCTATGGGTGGTCTACTCCTAATTAAATCAAATAGTCCTTGATCAATTCAATGATTTACCGTGAAAGTGCCCTGTACGCACAGACCCATGGTGGTGGGCTCGTAACTGAAGAGCTTCGCCAAGGGACTGACAACCCCCCTAAGCTTTGCCACCACCCACGCTTCTAAAAGTAGTATCGAGTATGCGGCAGTTGTAATTGACACAATTGACATAAGCTTATCAATTCAGAAGTCAAAAACCAGGTTTGGTTGTTGTACTACTGGCGGTTGATTGTAGGAAATATTTTAGGTTACTGTAGTGATGTTGCTCAGGGGTTTTATCAGCGAAGTGTCTCTCTCAGGGGGAGAAAAGAATAGGAGGTACATGCCCCCCTACTAAAAGTACACCTTTTAAAACATTTCACAGCGTACCGAACGACCAAAAAAATCGAAAAAATATTAAAAAATTCTAATCAATCCTCAGAGACATAATGTACCAGGTTCATCAATTTTTCCAACTTTTGAATAAGTGATGGTGGATGTATCGAGGTAAAAGCCAGTGTGGCTAAATGAAAACCCACAATGCGTAAATAGGATTCAAGATACATGCGTTGTATTTACTAATTTGTATCTCCATTACTCCAATCTGTTATTGAATTCCGGTGCTTCTTATGCCTCGGGTTTGGCTGTGAAAACAACAGTGCAGGTTCGTGTCTGCCTATCTAGCTCGTTGTTCGAATCATCCGGGATAATTCAAAGTAATTTCCCTCAGTATCCCAGATTTGTTGCCCCTTTCCCTGTTAACCAAGAAAAATCCCAAATTGACTTTCAACTAGGCTCTTCGGCCCATAAACATTTCCTGACGCAGCATCCTACCTACATTTCAACTACGCACACCAACTCTATGAAATGTTTCTTGTTATATTATTATATTCGCGCATAGAGAAAGGGTATTTTTATATTGTGTTTGGGGGCTAAGCTGGGGTGGCAATAATGGGGTGCTCAGCTCCAGACTGCGAACTACCCAAGCCAAGCCAAGCCACCTCAAGCTTGCTGTAAGGTAGAGAGTACTTAGAGCGACACAAGTTTTCACCAGCCTACCTTCCCTCTTTATCCTAAGCTTCTAGGCGTTTCATGTAAATTGTCCCAAAAAATAGAACAATATGGTGCCTTTTGCTTATAATGTTTTGGGAGAATCACCAGTATTACAAAGTTTTAACAGCGTTGTTTGACAGGCCAGGTTTTAGAGTGGCTCTAACGTGAAAACTATGTTGTTCGCTGAATGGGAAGAGACTCTCTTTACTGGCTGAGGGACACTTGGCATCACATCTAGGAAATACCTATGGAAATGCTGTTATACATATTTAGACAACAATTATGAAAGTTGCGGAACATGGTTAAGTACCTGTAGCCAGAGTGATAAGTCTCCGCTAAAATGATGGGACAAAGTTACATTGAACTCACTGCTTCGCTTCCTTTTATTTCCTTGAAATTTAGAGAAATTGTTGAGGACGAAATGAGAATTAGGTACAATTGCAACTTCATTTTTATATAATCTTCTTAACAGCTTCCACAAAGCTTTTTTATGTATACAAATTCTCCGACTTCTCGCTTACATCCACCTCCCATAGGGCCTTCTTGTGCTTCTCGAACTCCTCCCGCTTAAACTAGGACTGGCACCCACTGGGCTCAAAATATCCAATCCCGAATCGCGGAACGGCTGTGGGGAATTATTAGACTTTGTCTTTGAAGGATTTTTCTGTGAAGATACAGTCGGACGAGCATAAGAAGGAGCTTTCTTTTGACTTGAAAGAGATGGAGAAGCTTGTTGTTGTTGTTGGATTTTGTGTGGTGGTGTGAAAATAGTCGGGGATAGAATCGCCTTGGTTGGAGTGGGGATGTTGTTTATGTTGTTTGGAGGCTGATAGGGGACGACAATTTGGAAGTTTCTCTGAGGATCGATTTCTGATTCTGGATCAAGTCCTATCCCAGAGTCTTCTCTCTCGTGTCTTATTCTAGGGGTTGGTTGCCTCACACATCCTTTCTTCCTATCACTTCCTCTTCCATCTTCGTGGTTATTGTTTGTCGGTGATGTTATAGTTCCAAGAGAATCAAGCTCCAAGTCGCTAACCCACACTTGAAGCTCGGCAGCTTGTTCTTCTGTCGCAATTTCATCCACATATTCCTCCACCAAACCTGCCATATTAACGAGCGCTTCCGCTTCATCCTGCAATATAACCACCAGTTCTGTGAGATCTCGAAGAACCTCCTCTTCTTCTTGTACAATGGTTTGTTGTGACATTATGGTGTCCATTATCGAGAGAACTTCTTGAAGAAGACCAGTCAGGTGGATGGGTGCGAGGGCGGCTGGCGTTGGTGGTGGAATCCTTAATGTGGTTGTTGGGGGTGCTGGACCTGTTTGGATACGGAGGAGATTTGGTTTTTTGGTTGTGTTAGGTGGGGTGCTTGGTCTCTGAGGAGATTTTGCTGCATTTCGGAGTATTTTTCGTTCTTGAGGTGGTGGGAGGGTAAATGCTGGAGGTGGTTGGAAGTTCTTCTCCGTCACGCTTCGTACCAACGGGATCCTTGGCCGTAAAGGTGCTGGTGTTGGGGTTTTAGGAGACATTTCTTCTTCGTCTTCTGGTACAAAAAACAATTGTGGATTGGTTCCACCCGAAGGTTCGAAGAGGATGAATGGAGGTGGTGTTTTAGGTGTTGTGAGTGGATAATTTCTCGTTCGCACTTTCGATTCCAGCTCCTGGTTCTGACCAAAAAACACAATCGAGACTTCCTCACAGTTGGATGAATCGCTGCTTTTTGGTGGAGGCGGGAAGAAATTGGCGTGGTGATGTTTGAAAGGATAAGCTCGATCCTCACAATTTCTCCACATAATTCAACCTTTGCCACCTCACACCCTCTGGTTAAAGGGGATTCGACGTATATCGACAAAATGCGCTGGCTCTCGTGAACAAGAAAACTTGTTTATCGGCACGTACCTTTGTGAATACTTGTTAAGCTAAAGCATCATCTCAAAATTCTTAAAAGAAGGGGAAATTTTTGGGGGTCCAAAGTTCATGATATTGTCTTTGCACCAGTTACGACGTCATATTTTGGTGGATCGTGAGGTTGATGCAGGAACAAGATCCTGTGAGTCTTTATGCTTACTGGGGTTTTTGGTGTTGTTGGACCGGGTTTAGCATGTCGCTTAAAAAGGGGATCGATTAGAATTGCGGGGGAAGACCCAGTAGTGGGGAACAGCGCATTGTTGGTGTGGTTATAGATTGACTGCTGTGTATTTTCGTTGGTTCGCGAAGTGAGAGGGTATTGTTGAGATGAGAAGGAACGCATTGTTGATGCGGCGATGAAATTAAATTCTGGCATACATGTTCTAAGGCTAGAAAGTATTTGGGATGATACTCTAATATTTGCTACATAGCATCCAATCTTCTCGCAATATTCAATACATACTTCTTAACTGTAAACTCCATATTTCTAGTGGAGTGCCCAAGATCTACTGCACGACTAAGGGGCGAGGAAAATGCTCGCCCATTGTTGTTGGAATCGCTTAGAATCAGCAACACGTGATCAAGAATATTCTAGAATTATACAACTTTTCTCTTCCTCTTTCTAAGGGGTTCGAGGCACAATAAACACCCATTGAAACACAACAGCAAATAATTGACTCCCTTCCTGGCGAAATAGAAAAGTGGCACTGCATGTTTTCGTAGGTATTGTACCTTAGCAGATCACTGCTTACTTGGAGAAGCAGCACTTCGACTCTAGCGCCTCCAAACAACACGATTAAATTCACCAGCAAATGAACTGTCACTCGATTGAGAATTCTTTTGGAAGGGGGAATTGTTGGTAGGAGTTTTTCGAATTAATTCAGCTAAAACCAACGATTCGCTCCTCCTCGGGCTGTGGTGGATAATACAACGCCATCTGCGTCTTCAAACCCAAAAGATAGATCCTGAAATCAATTCAACAGCCGCCCTATGTAGGGTAGAAGTAACTGTCCTTACAACCAACAGCCAGCCTTTTCCGTAAACACTTATTGACCGGGATCGTCGCATCCACCAAGCGCAACTAGTAGATGATCTCGGAGTCAGTATTGCTATTTCTAGAAGAATTCTTCGGAAAATAGGACGGGACCGTATTGCTTGAGGAGGAAGAGTCTCTCAATCCCCATGACACACCCCGAAAGAAGGTGAATTAACACCAAAAGCACCTACAATTGATTCTTGATAAAGGACATCCAGAGTCCACGGAGTCAATACAAGCTTGGCTTTGGCATTTGTTTTGTTTGAATGCTTCGCGAGCGTTTTGTTTCTTATGTATTGTTAGCTGAGCCTTCATGTAGAAAGCGAGTAGGTTTCTTTTTACCTGAGGAGCAGCGACGGCAAAAGTGCTCAGAGCCAAAAGTGCTGTTATGACAGAGGTGATTGTGAACTGCATTTTGCTAAAATAATTGAACTGTTGGCCTGCAACAAATATATTATTGGTGGTAAGATTTGTAGGTAAAGAGGTAAAGTGATAAAGAGGTATAAAGGTAAAGAGTGAGGAAAAAGTGTTCTTTGTACAGCAGAGACAGTCGATATTTATACACAAGTCAGAAATATGTCAGATTGATCGCGTATTTCTCCCCTTGTAAAGTTCATCTCTTGTTTGAATATATGTTTGATTATAGAGTTGGAACTGTCTCAGAAATCTCGAGCACCAAACCTTTTGGTGGAGAGAAAAATTGACAGTAAATAGAAGGTGGCAGTCTCCCTAACTCGATATTCTACTGTGGTAGGATAATCGATATTGATTGTTCCAGCCATCTGGGTTACCAGTCCTAAAATTTCCGATTTTTTTGGGATAATTTACTTGAACTGTCCATAGCTTAGAAGAACGTGGGCTGGGTGACAGGTGTAAACCTATTTACTACGAGTTTTTCTGTCCATTTGGGCTCCTGCAATATTTCTAGTACACCCTTGCACCGCTCAAAAGACCCAAGGCGATCAAACTACGAATATAAACCCAGTACAAAGTATCGGAACTTTATTTTTGTTTATTCTAGAACACCCGGGACAGATTCAGCCCAAACCAAACTCGCATAAGGTAGGCTGGTAGAGCCCACATAAGATCAGGTTACAGTTTTTCGATGCCACACTACTCCGTCGGCTTTACTCTTACAGGTTTCAACCAGGTATATTTCCTCCTCGTCAAGAAATTGGACTTGCAAGAAAACGCGCAAGGAGACGTGATCACATCACGTGGTAAGTTTCATGTTCTAGAATGAGATACGAAACAAATGATAGTAGGACTGCCGTTTCAAAGTAAGAAGCACGAAATGTCTTTGCATACGAATGAAAGAACAAGTTCTCCGCTTATTACCCTTCCGTCGAAACCCAATTAGACTTTCTTCCACTCCAAGCACGAGTGCTTGTTGGGTGATCGCCATTTCGAACGGGTTTCCAGACGCTTGACTGTTTCCATGCTACAAGTAAATCGTTTCTTTTTTTCGAAATGTTTGACGTGCCAAGAATGAATGAATGACATTGCTCGTTGCACTAAGTAAGTACGGCATCCCAAATGCACCAAAAGTCGGACACGACTAAATCGCAAACCTTGAAAGGTAGAAAGGGGTTCAAAGCTTTTAGATTTTAAAATATTCCTACTATTATTTCTATACTCTTACTCTTCCTCCCTTCTCTCTTCGTTCTTTAAGTAAATTGTTACTACTCCTTAATTAATTTAAAGCTCATTCCTAAAGAGGAAAGAGGGTTATATTATAACGATTTTACTCCTCTAACCTCCTTAGTTATGTCTAATAAAAGAGGGGGAAGTGAGAAGAGGGGGGAAGCAAAGATTTCGGGGGAAAGCTACCCCGAGCGTGGGTAAGGGGATTTTACTTCTTCTCCTCTTTCTCTCTTTCTTTCTTTCTCTCTGTCTCTTTTACTCTCTTAGTGTCTCTCTCTCTTTTCCTCTCTTTCCCTCTTTTTTATATTAAGAGTGAGTATAGACTAGTAGCTAGTCTAGCTAAACACGTGATGTTCACGTGATTTTTCCTATCATTATTCTCCTATTCTCTAGAAGAGGACAAGTAAGAAGGACGATATATATCTCTTTGTGTCTTAATATATTGCTTTGTAAAGAGAGAGAGAGAGAGAGAGAGTAGGTGTAAATTCAATAAAAAAATTCAATTTTAAGTTATATAAAGTAGTAATTTACGATTTACGAGTTGCGATTTGCGATTGACGATTCAGTCGTTTCCGACTTTTGGTATATTTGGGATGCCGTAGGTACGAAGGGGTAAAGCCGACGGAAAAATACTGTCGACATAGAAATCGGAAAATCGCCAGCAGTATAGATAGTTGCAGCTATAGATATATAAAAATACAAGTACCATCACTAAGCCAGAACTGCCAAATAAAGATAATGAATTAAAATTCAAAAGATTGTTGAACGAAAGAACTACCCTTCATATTCCCCATAAAAATAATAACCCCTGACCAAAAATGTTCCTCCCTGCCAGACTTTTTCGCCCAAGCGACGCTAACAGCCAGTACTCGAAGCATCCGTTTCAATTTTGTCTTATGGGCCACTGCTTATGAAGCTGAAATCATCCCAGAAGAATGATCCAGTTGGGGGAACAGTGACGCCATCCACATATGGACAGAGGAGTTGGACTTGCAAAGTCCAATCCACGTCGTTAGCTGCGGGTGCAGTGACGAAGCTGGTGTGCTGTACATAGTTGCTGGAACCTAGCGCAGCCTGGAAGACGATTTCGAAGTCAGTATTCGTAATTCTAGAAGTAGGATTTTGTCTCAATCCTCCTCCAACCCGAAAGAGGATATCACAACTCGGAGATTACCCACCTGAGTGCCGAGATCTCTGAAGTAGTCTCCATCAACCCCACCGCCAATATAGTATTGAATAGTGCAGTCTGTCCTGGTAAAGTCTTTCCCTGCCTTGGCAAACTGTGCAAAAATTAGGTGTGTCTGACTTTCGGCTTTTAAGATGCTTACAACAGAGAAATCGTAATCGGTATCCGCACAA
The DNA here is from genome assembly GCA_001399465.1 of Hymenoscyphus scutula. Taxonomy (NCBI): domain Eukaryota; kingdom Fungi; phylum Ascomycota; class Leotiomycetes; order Helotiales; family Helotiaceae; genus Hymenoscyphus; species Hymenoscyphus scutula. The sequence goes on from LKTO01000055.1 coordinate 16,045, forward strand.
AGATGAATGCCATCTTGGCGGAACTTAGCATCATAGAAACTGCCGGTATATGTGATGCTGGCTGATTGCTGGCCAGTGTGTGGTGGGTTGTCTGTACCGGGGACGGCAAAATCGTAGTCGACGCCGAGTCCAACGAATGGAGCGGGCTCTTTTTTCCATGGGATAGCTGTTGTTAATTCGAATCCCATATCCAAACCTGGTGACTGGCAAGTTTGCGTTCCCTATATAAGATTAGTTTATGAAATGCCTCAAGGAGGTGTCCTCTATTCGTACTGGGTCTTCGGGTGTAGCAGGAGGCTCTGATGTGCCGTTTCCGGGAATACCTTGTGGGCCTAAGGAACAGTCAGCTCAAGTTCTACTGACAGTTTGGCTTATGGTACAGACCCATTGGACCGATCGGCCCCCTATTTTGGGTTAGCATAACGTTTCAGCTTTGATAAATCTTATAGATGTGGTATGAGGCACATCTCTTTCGATTGTCAACTTACTCGGGACCCTATTCCTAGTCAGCAAAGTTTCTTTCCTTGTTATTAGAAGAGCGTATCAGATGTTCTTTTAGCCTGCCATCCTCGTTCATCGGGATAATCGCCCAAACTGATATGAACAGCCTGTTCACAGAACTGCAATTCACACAATTGAAGCGAGTTATTGCGAGTTGGTTCAAAGTATCGTCGAAGGGTATGTTGAGTCATTGTGAGGATTGCGCTTGGTAGAGCTTCTTCACTTGACAGCTGAGAAAGAAGGAAAAGGACTTGCCTCGGGACCTATACTGAGTTAGCTTTCTGCGAGAGACCATATATAAATGGTGAACTTGCCCTCTGGCCCAACCTCTCCTATTTGAATGGCATTAGAAAGAGTGTGTTGTTCCCAAGAATGATGATAATACCCTGTAGTATAGTTAGTTGGTGTCATTCATATACTTGTTTGAAGTCTACTAACTTGAAGGCCCTGTGGACCTGCACATCTATGTTAATATTCCGCATTATACCTATTCAACAAGAGAGAATCCACGCACCAGTCTCGCCACTAGTTTAGTCAGTATGAAAAATCATGTTAAATGAGGGAGTTGGGTAGATATGACGTACATAGGACCGCTAATTCAGTAAGTATAAATTCTCATGTTAGATAAGGGATTTGGGTGGATGCGACATACATAGGACCGCTAATTCTGTAAGTATACAAGACGGTGTTAGGATTGGATAGATAGAACATACGTGGGACCCTAGATGCAATTAGTTGCCATAAGATTAGTGAATAATCTAGCAGAGGCTCTCAGTGGAAATAAAAGAGACAGTCATTTTTTGAGAGCAATCCAGAATATTTCCCAAAAAGGTCTCAAAGAATGAAAGCCAACTTCAAAAGATATTGGTTCCTCTTGTAGATTCTTCCGAAAATTCAGGGTAATTTTGCAGGTAACCCTAATTCTTTCGGAAAAAGCAAGTCGGTAACCGCTTTTGGGTCCAATGACAGCCAGGGGAATACTAATAGGGTGTCTTACTTCGGGTCCAGTAAGTCCTAAGATTGTGTCAGTTCCTCATTTCTAGCATCCATGTAGACAATTTTGCTTACCAATAGGTCCCCTAAAATAATCAGTACGCGCCTACAAGTCAAATAGACGGTATACGAAGTGGAAGAGCTGGATAAAAACATACTCAGGACCCTGCAATCAGTTAGTAGTTGCTTTTCAAGACATGAGGTATCAAGGGGCATGTGTGTTCGTGGTGCCATCCATGATGCCATGTCTTGATTCATCAGTGTTTATGCCTCGACACTCATCCAAATATCTTCTCGTAATTATAATAAGGTGTGTCCCAGTCTCGACAAACAACCTGGGACAGTTGTTTCAAACAATTGCAAGCCATCGGATAGCTACCACGAACACTTGCACACACTGAACTGAGGGACAAATATTCGGCATTTGAGGGGAGATGATATGGAGTCTACTTACAGTAGGACCTATTATTGTTTGTGTTAGTTATGACTCATTCAAGTAATACGTAGAAAGATATTACTCACCCTTTCATATAAGGTTAGCAAAATGTTAGCAGTAGCCGGATAGCACTCACTAATTTCTGGTCAGCCATTCTAAACTCAAGTCACGCTGAGGGTGTTGCAACTCTTACCTTCTGGGCCCTGAACAATTCAATCAGTCAAGAATATCTAGGTGTCAGTACAGTTCGAAGATGGCACATACCTCGGGGCCTAATTGAAGAGGTTAGTATTCGGCCACATGATGCAATCAGATAGTATGTTAACATGCCTTCAGGGCCACTATTATACCAAGAGTTAGTGGAAGATTTCTTGACTTAGAGAGGTCGAGGAGCAAATGATGGTGGATGTCCTCCACTTCAGCAACATGTACTTCACGTGAGGGGAGGGGTGAAGGTTGCTCACATTGGTCCCTAGTAGCAACGTCAGCGATTTCAATATTAGAGCAAACGTGAGATATCAATCCCCAACACATCCTCTAACGGTCCCCTGCTTCACCCCCGGTATTACAGTAGGGAATCTGAAAGTATTCGGTTCCCCAAACCCTCCATTGCTTCACTTCTTCAGAGCCCGAGACTGTCGGACAACATGAAAATAGGAGGATGGAAGCATAACAGAACCCTTTGAGCTATGAGAGTTCCGTGCATTTGTAGCTGCTCTCAAGTACAAGTTCCTCAAGGAATCGGTATCTTGTCGGTCAACTCCTAATAATACTGATTTCTTCTTTGAAAACAGCTGTCAAGGAACCCAATTTGAGGAAAATTCTGGAAAGGAATCAAGAAAGACCACTCACAATAGCTCCAGCCGCACCATTTGTTCCTATGAGGCGTCAGAACGCTGGTCAAACCATCCTAATCATTTAGAAATCATACCTGGCGTGCCACTGCAAGGAGTCAGCAAAAGTAGTTCAGTGAGATCAGATGTGAGGGTAGGAGGATTAAACCCCGTCCTCTTCACAATAAAGTCAATGGCAGGAGGTTGCTTACTCTTGTCCCTAGTATTCGTTGTCAGTTTCGGTCGTAAAGATATTGCGCAAGAGTTCTTACTTGTGGGCCTTCAATAAGCGTCAGTAAAATCTCAATAAAGCTATACAGAAGGAAAAGCAACAAGTTCCATCACCGCTTTGTAAGGCGAAAATACGCGGAGAAGACAAAACCTATTACTGTTCCCTCTGTAGATATGCTTCAGGTTATGTAACTTGCCTTCTGGCCTGTTGTAGATATGTCAACATTTCTCCGCAAAGTTGGAAATTGCGTTTTCTCTTACCCAGTAAGGCTATTGTATCGTGAGGTTAGTGATTTTCATGATTGTTTGAAGACAAAGGTACAAACCCAGTCAAACCCTGATACGATTAGTCTTTGGGTCTCAAATGCATGGCTACACTCACGATTGGGCCCTGTAATGAAATCAGTCTCCATTTTAGGAAGAAAAGCAGGCGAAAAAATACCTCTGGTCCAGTCTCCCCTAAAACGATGTAAGCAGGTAGTTCCGTTGTAAAAGGTTTGGGGAAGTACCGTCAATTCCTAACAAGGGTTTAGAAGGTTTCTCCCATGATTAGAACTATCTGATTGTAGTTACCCTATATCAAAATTAGCTTCAGTTCAAACCAATGACGATGGTGCAATTACTTGAGGCCCTTGAGGACTATCATGCGCGAGTTAGTTTCCTCCCCTCTCAATCGGGGTTGCGTTTTCTTCTTACCCGGTCGGCCTATTAAAAAATGATGTCAGTAAGTGCATAAAGATAAGTGTAAGAGATACAGGCTGTTCTCTCGGTGCACCATCTCTCGAGAAAGTGCACGCAGCTGCTTAGGATAACTATATCCATTGTTCGACGAGATTCAGAAGAATCAAGGAAGTTGTAGAACCACATTCTCGATCCTTCTAAAAGCTCTTGTACAAGATCTTAGATTGCCCAAGAGTTCTGAGGCAATTAGAGGGTTATGCAGAGCAAAACCCATGGTCCTTACCCGGTGGCACCTTGAATGATGTCAGTAGCTGTTCACAATACTGAAGAGTTTGTAAAATACCGTCCAAGCCTTCACCGAGAAGTTAGTTTAGTTGGTAGCTCAATATTAATTGGCGTAACTTTCCCTGTGGCCCTGCTTAAGTTTAGCTTCAAAATCTACAAAAAAATAGACTAGATCCCTACCTTCCGGTCCTTGGATTCCCTGAAGATTTTGTGGTTAGAAATGGCTCGAAACGAAGCCCCCTTCTTTATTCCCAGGTGGCGGATAATCTATCTCTCGTGGAAGATTTAAATAAGATGATTTAAGGGGTAAGAAGAATTGAAAAAAGATTCTTTCAGATTCTTATAGTCCTCAACTCAAATTTGATGGAAAAAGCAGAGCTGAGATAATCATCCCATTTCTCATCTCTCTTTCCGGAAATGCATGTTACAATAGAGATGATTCAACTTACCTCTGGTCCGGTTAATCCTGGGAAGTGTTAGTACTCGTTAGTCACATCTTTGTTGATAAAATCATGGATAACGCCATGTTCTATCAGCCAGTCACTTGCCGATTGGCCCCTTTTCAATTGTCAGTACATTTATGTAGCTTTAGGGTTATAGTATCTTGCCTGGGGTCCGGTTAATCCTGGGAAGCGTTAGTAGTCGTAGTCACATCTTTGTTGATAAACTCATGGATAAGGCCATGCATGATCTGTCAGTCAGTCACTTGCCTATTGACCCCTTTTCAATCGTCAGTAAATTTATGTAGCTCTAGGGGTGTATTAGCTTGCCTGGGGTCCAGTTTCTCCCTTCCAATCGTCAGTATCAAGCACATTAAGAGAAAACCCATGGAGGTTGCTGCTAAGCGAACTGAGTAGCAAGCACACCACAGCTCCAAAGCTGCACACTCACGGTTTCGCCCTTTTCGCCCTGTTATGCTTTTAGAATTGTTCAATTGTGATAGGCAAAGCATCAAGAGGTGCAACATAGTTGCAGTTGCTGTTCTAGGGAAAATCTCGAAGCAGAATCAGTGTATGAGAAACCTCTGGGTTGATGATAAATTCACCAAGACTCCTCATACACCTGATTCCAGTTTCTTGTGGCTCATAGATGGAGAGGTAGAAGATAATTCTCATCCCGCCAACACGCTTATTACTCAAACCCCTAAGATGACGCAACAAACAACTCCCAGAGATGACGTGAGGAAAGAGGGTAACCTGCCTGTGGTCCCTGTTAGATTAATGGGTTAGTGACAGTTCTCGACAATGGGTATATGAGAGTCAAACTTCTGGTCCCTAGTAGGAAAAGTGTCAGTTGGGTTTGGTCGCTTCTCGGGAGTTCCAGCGTGTAAATACCTCGGGTCCCTCTGGCCTATTATAATTGTGTCAGCATAGCTATAGTCAAGTTGAGAACTGAATCTTTCATTACCCCTAACACGTAACATTAGCTACTTTTCCTCAGTCTTTTGGGTATTCAAAATTTACTGGCTCGCCCGGGCTTCCGTCGATACCGTTGATTCCCTTTCTAATTAGCAAGAGCTAGCCTTAAAAATGGCCAGAAACTAACATCTGCACCATTTTCGCCGTCTTCGCCATCTTGGCCATCTTCGCCATTTTCGCCGTCTTTGCCATTTAAACCGTCTTTACCACTGCAATCGATTTAGTTTGTGTTTCGCTTGTTGAAGGCAAAGGCGAATGAGTAGCATGGAAGCTCGGTTCTCGTAAACAAGGACTAAGCTCTCAAGAGCAGAAATGAGGAGGGATGCATACTCTTCGCCTTTCGGCCCAGCAACCCCATCTGATTTTAGTCAGTTTCGAGGGCTGTTTCGTTCTTCCAAAGTGATGGCCCTGATATTCCCAATCACTCTTCCCCTAGGAATTGGTCAAGAGACCGTCATTATCCCAAATGTAGCTGATTTTCGACCAAAGCTAGCCTACGAAGCTAGGAAAATGACGACTCCTTATTGCAGATTGCTCACGTACCGAATCCCTGTGGTCCTCTGGGTCCAGCAACCTGTAATGTGGATCTCGGAGTCAGTTTACTTGCTTAGTAAATGTGAAATTGCTTTGGGGTACGCCTCAGGAGGAATATCCTGACTTTCACAAGACTAGAATTAGGAAGAATATTCGCTAGGTATTTCACTTACCCCACCAAGCTGGTAGATATTCAATCTTCCAATTCCACCGCATATCTGGCTGGGGTTGCCATAGCAGGGCGCGTTACAGTCTTGTGGGTTCGAAATAGCACTTCCAGCTCGGATGGTGTTGCCGCAATAGCACTGACAGGTATTAGAACAATTTGAGAGGTTTAGGAATTCGGTGGATCGCCGGCCAGAAATAATGATACCTCTCTACCTTTTTCCACGCCCATGACAGTGTAACCTCTGCAGTAATTTGCGCATTTTTCGAGGGTGAGATCGTCGTAGTATGCCACTTTTGCTTGCAAAGCTCTCGCTTGGGCGACATCGGTATAACATCCTTCGGTCACGAATGCATATACCGTGTTCTGGATTGGTTCGGGGTTGGCGAAAGGAAACGCGCCGGCAACACCCAAAAGGGCTGCCGAGTAAATGATCGTGGGCTGCATTATTGCAGAAATTCAGAAGAAACGAGCTGTGAAGAAGAAAAAAGAACGTGATGAGGGGAGGAAATAGAGGATTGATCCCCCGTCGTCGAATAAGTATTCGACGTGAAATGCGGGATCGCGATGGCCACACACCACAAAGGCCAACATTTCGCGTGAGGAATGCTCAAGTAATAGTTTCTACATTGTATGTACCTCTTGGTTGTATGTCTAAGTGCGCCTCTGACAGCCGAAAGAACTGATTGGGGCGAAGGTACCGAGTTGAGACATTTGGCAAAGTTAGGACAGACCCATCAACATTCTTGCATCAAACAGCTTGAGAGTTTGCCAAGAGGTCGCCAAGATGAAAATGATAGGCTTGCGTGTATCACTCGTGGAGGTTTTGTGGGCTCAAGACAGCAATTTATTATCAAACTACCAAGTGTACGTTCTCATTTAAGGCACCGCCCAAAATTTGTTATAAGCAAGTGGTTTTCAAAACTTGGCGACGCAGAATTTGAGCAACAGGAATGAAAAATTGAAACAGCGAAGGTTGGGTTAGTGGCTGCACAAGGGATTCGCTCCGTAGGGTTAGGACGAGACATTAAGCCAAGCAGTTTTAGAATGTGGTGCTATAGAAAGGAGCTTCTACCGGAGAGTAACTTCGTACTATGTAAAAGACACAGCACTTTTTTTTCTGGCGCTATTATTATTAAGGATCATCATAAATCGAGCTCGGTTGATGCTAGTCACCATGTCTGACTGAGATCCATCCATTAGTTGGCAAGTACCAGGGTGTCTCTAAAGGAAAAGGGCAACCAGTATAAAAACATGCCATACCTCGGAAATGACTGAGCCCTCGTACAGAGCATAGATAAAAATATTCAAAAAGGTAAGACAAATTTCAGAGGCTCCAAACCTCCGCGCATGTTATTAATTCCAGCCACCAAAAGCAAAAAATGAATCCACCCATGTATATTTCGGCTAGGGTTGGGTTTCTCAACTGAGCTCACCCTCGGCTTTTCAAAGTGACAGTAGGCAGTGGATCCGCGAATTGAAACAAAAAGGATGAACTCAATCCAAAAATCTGACCAGTAGCTAATGGCCAGGCGCTCTGCAACATATTTTTTACCACTAGAATCTGGAGAAGATACAAAACACTAAAGCTTTGATTTTTAAATCTAGTGAGCTGTTTAAGATTAGTGCAATATTCTCAAGATTCTGGTGCCTTGTAATCGTACATTATGCTGAGCAACACTTTCTGTCTTGTGCTTATGCTCTCTTCCCATTAACTGCCATTTTTAATGAATTTGGCCACCAAATTTTGCCTTTCTCTCTACCTAAAAATGCCCCCTTTTTGAGTCCTAGAACTCACAACCTTAACTGCCTAGTCATTATCTCAGATCCAAGTCAAGTCAAAATATTCATCTTACTGGTATAGTGAGAGTAGTCTTATAGAAAGAGTTTGTATACGTAATAAAGTAGACATTGGGAAGCGAACTTATATGCGCAAGTATCCTCCCTATCTGCCTTGTGAATACCAAAGGTAGGAGTAGACATCTTAAAGACCAGAAGTTTTGAGTTTATTTACTTGAGAGACGAACAGTAGAAAGAATAGAAACTGTTATACCTTGTTTCCTACTTTCGTTGAAGTAAGTTTATACTAGCTTAAAAACTTTCCGGTCTATCACTCATATGCCCATTTTAAACCATCCTAAACTTTATTGAAATACTCTCGAAGGAAATTTACCTACATAAAACGATCACCAACCATCAAACCAAGCAAAGATGAACTTAAATAATCAACCACCAAACAAAAAAGTCACAAAACCACAAAGACAACAGATACGAAAACACCCAGCCATCTCTTCCATGGCACAAATATTCTCCCCACTCAATGCAACTGACATGTAAAAAATCCCCACCACTACATAAAAATCACAACCCCAACCACGAGCGAAATCCGATAAATCAGGCCAACAGAGGAGGTTTCTGGTAATACTATCACAAAAATCCCCCTCGAAACGCGAAATGAAGACCTCCCATCCTAGTCAGAAATCAGCCAACCCACAATCTGAGGATTTTATCTTTTCATGAGCAAAACGGGAATTTTAGAAAGGAAACCAAAAATTGCGAATTAACAAGATCGATGATAATTCACGAAGAATGAAATGAAGTAAATAAAAAGGGGCTTCTATCAATATATAGAAGAATAAGATTATATATCCATGAAATAAACTTATTGAAAATGTAAATTTAAAATTTTGAAATCCCACAATTCCACAAAGAAGCATCACTTTATATATACGAGAAGTAACTAGAGCTACTAAATAGAACTTCAAATATCTAAAGACTCTCACCTAACAGAAACTATTACTTATAGCCAACGAGGGAAGAAGAAAAAATCAGTTATCAATGTCACAAATCCATTCAGAACCAAGAAAAAAGAGCATTAAAAAAATAAAAACATAAAAATTCAATTCCCAACAACCACCCTCCCCCTCGAATCAAAAACCACCCATCAACGCACCACCAACGAAGAAGTAAAAAATATAACTAAAACCAAACCACAAACAGCGAAACGAGAAATTAACGAGGAGACCTTAGAAGTCACGTCACTCACAGACTCACACAAATCCAAAAAGGTGGCGGAGTACCTTTACCAACCTTACTAACCAAACCCAATCCAAGAATCAGGATCGTGAAAGAGAACCAACGAAAGGATTTGCCACCAACTTTTTTGGTGGTGATCGTCTTTTTTGGGTCTGGACTTGGTGGGATGGATGGGATGGGCGGGGTGTGGTGATCGAGGATGGGAGGCAGACATGTGGGATGAGGCTCAGTTTTTTCTTCCCCGTGGGTTATATCAGACGGGGTTTGGTGGGATCGAGAGCTTGAACAAGGAAGAGGATAGGACACAACGTGACATGGAAGGATTTTTGGTTGGTTTTGCTGGGTTGAGTTGGGTTGGGTTGGGGTTTTGCTGTATACTTACGAGAGTGGTGTTGTTGGTGTAGTTGGTGGGATGTGTGGTGTATGGTGTATAGTAATCACGGCATCTCAAAGGTTGGACGGAGTACTGACTCAAATCAAATTCATGTTATATTTTTGGGAGGTTTCTGGAATCTTTTCTGGGTGTGACGTAAGGAGGAAAGAGGAGAAAGAGCATGAGGCGTTTGCATGGTTGTTTGTCTTTTGTGTAGTGGGGGATGTGGAATTCATGTTTGCTACATCTTCCTTCCTCGACCGAGACAATGACGATACTATCAGACTCGCAGGTACCAGTATTCAGCCCAACGTTAATAGACACTCCTTGGATGGTGGGCCATCACATGGTTGTTTGACAGAAAACCACGTATCTACATGGTTATATGTACGTACAAATTCGTAATCCTCACCACGACATGTCAACCGTATCCCACAACCTCAACCTAGCCTCACTCATCCACGAAACATGTATGCTTCCAGAGTTCTTCCCCGAACTTGGTAAAATATGGAATCATAACATGGAATCACAACTCAAACCCCATCGTATCGCACATCCCCAAGGGTAAAACAAAAAAAACCAACCAAGAAATGTACTGTATCAGCAAACAAAAAGTACCGGAGATCCCTCAGATCCAAAGTTTCAATTCTCCACCTTGAGGAAAAGACGAGGTGAGGAGAGATATGAAGCAAAAGCGGAGCACCCACGTTTTCTACCGGGATAAAAAAAGAATGATTGATCGTCTATGAGGGATGTGGTTCCTGCATCCGTCAAGACGGTAAGAAGGTTGTCCTGGAGGCTGATTCGTGGGTTGGTTGGTCCTTGTGTGAAAGGGAATGGTACAAGGAAAGGAAGGGGACTCTGAAACAGATGGCAACCTGGTTTCTTATCTGTTACTTCAGGACTCCGTGGTTACCAACACTTGTTTGTTACTTAGTCAAGAAGGACGAGGGGAAGCGAGAGGATAGAAGAGAAGGAAATCGAAGGACACAGGAAAAATCGGTACGGAGTACAGGAAAATTATGCATCTATGAATGTGCGAGGCGAAAGACAGAGTTTGCACAAATAGATACAAGGGGGTGGACGAGCGCTTATGCTAGCATTAAGGGGGCATGTCGGATCTCACCACATCACATTCCCATTCCTTTCTTTAATTTCCTCCTTGGGTGCGATTGGAGGCGGAACTTGTGGAAGATAGAATGGTATTTTTGGGTTTTCTCTCAATTGCTCTTTTAGTAAGAGCTGAATGATTCTCATTTAATGAGTGAGGCTTTTGATGCAAGTGGGGTTGGTTCTTTTTGTCCTCGTACCAGCTCACTTACGATTAGATGAGTATTTTGTACCTGATCGATGGAACGAACGATGAATGTCTTGGATTTCGCAAGATGGAAAAGTTCGGATCTTGATTTTCAGCGGCGTAGTTTTGATTACTGACCAGGTGATACGGTAAGGTGATTCTAGGCTTCCATTTTCACGGGTATTTTGTTTGATGAGAAGCGACGATCCGATCCTTCATTTGGGGCTTCCGGAGGGAGTTTTTCCAGTCCAGATCACGAGGTGTACTCCGTACAGAGGTGTACAGTACGGAAGAAGAAAGCGATCCGGGGCATAGAATGTTGGTCGGCGAGGACAAACATGTTGAATGGAATCATTCGAGTCCACCTGCAGACTCCAGATGCGGGTTGTGGGTTTGAAGTGGGGTTATCAAACTGTACAGTATTAACTACAGCGCAGCGCCTAGTGTAGTACATGACCTGACGCGACCCGAGGGGTAGCCCCTTTTTGCGACGAGCGAGACGAACGATTGGAATTGAGGTTAAATTTAAAGTAGGGGAACACCACATTCCACCCCCTCGACCCCTCGATCATGTCGTGCACTCCTCGTATCTTGACACTTGGAGTCCTTTGTTTGTTTGCATTTCTTGTTTGTCTCTCTCGTGGATTCCAGGTTGAGGGTGTTTGATATTCACGACTTGACACGATTCTCAGGCTCGGTCGGGTAGGGCTGGACGAGGGTTATTCCTTTGTGAGTGCTCGTGTAACACATTGCAGCATTGCTCGAGTAGAATACAGGTAATTCAGTTTGAAATTACGGGTAAAGCGGTAAGATCTTACGATGGTTATAGGCACTTTATTTGTGTGGATATGAAGCTATTCATGCCGGGGAAATGGTGCGAAGAGACGGCATATTGTTCAAATCCGCAATGGAATTATTTTTGGTGTTTTTTGGGGGGGGAATAGGATACGAATGGATGGTACGAGTACAGAATTGGATCTTCACAGCCTCGATCACAAGGTGGTGGATTGGGTGTTTTTGTTGACGCTGTGGAATGGAAGCCCACCTCCTCCTCTCCTCTACCTACCCGAGCTACCTCAGGGCAAGATAAGATCTGGGGAAGTGGACCTATTTTGGTGGGTGATGCGCTGTAGCGTGGTGGCCCCTGATACAAACAGAGCGCTAAAGGGTCCTAAAGGGTCCTAAAAGATGCTAAAATGGCCGTGGAGAAGGCGACTGACGTGCTCTTGCCCACTTTTACAGGCATCTGCTCTGATCTGTACTGTACAGTACTTGTCTAGTCTAGGTAGGCTAAGATCTGTACAAACCTGAAATACCTACTCGCACTCGCTAAAGGCAGGTCGTGCTATTTTGAGTATTTTGAACCTCACAACACCTCTAGCGAGCCACCCACCCAACCAACCAAAACCTGACCCTCGTACAATTCATCCCCCCCTCCAAATCACTGAGCACTGCTCAGTGAGCAGTACTCCGTCTGTCTCTACCTCTACGGAGTACTCCCCCTATCCGCGCGTATCTTGTCAGACTGCCGCCGCGTCAACCGGAAAACCGGACGCCGTGCTCATTCTGCATCGCCGCCTCTTCCAACCAGCCAACCAACCAACCAACAATAGACAAGCCGCCTCCAGAGCGAAGCACATCGCCTACTCTACTTTGAAGCTTCACATCGTGAACTTCCTGCTCTCCTCATCCGGGTGGTGTTGTCGTGCCAATGGCGTACAGCAGTACTACCAGTACTCGAGTACTAGTACTCATTCGTCCCTTATCCGCAAGCTCCTCTCCTGCACGTCTTACTACCCACGCCACGGTGCACATGAGATTGCACTTCCCTAAATCGGCTGGCAGTCCTCGAGGCTCAATCCTTCTCGCTCTCCTCTAAGAATCCTTCGACCAGGCATTGAAACCGCCCCTCCTGCACCAGTTTCGTTCCTGACATGAAGTTACAGGAACCCATCTACGGACCTACTCGACACTCACAGATGGGGGCGGCATGCGTGCGGCACGATGAACCTCTCTCCTCTCTGCCATTGGGCTTCTTGCACAGTCAGCGCCTCTCCTCGACCTCGAGAGCGAGCGTGGAGATGAGGGCTCCCCTGATTGCCCTGATCAAGGACATCGGACGAAATGAGGACCAGGGGCCAATGTACTACAACCTCTTCACCACGCCTAGTGGCGGTGCGTCGAGCGGTATTTGGTACATGTACGGACATCGGGCCTGGAATGAAGGATGAGGTTATTCCCTCCCCCTGCAGTCATCCTTCCGGGGCTGCGCCCAGGCAAACCTCTCTGGCAAGCGAACACCAGCAAAAAAAGACATCCCCCCAGCACCAAATGTACCAACCCAACGTTGGTCACAGCATGCGAAGGGAACTTTTACCTCCTCCCCCATGATCATGTAAGTAGGTAGTTACTATACGGTCATGGCCATGGCCATCAAACCGTGCATACCCAAGGCTGCCAGCCGTCTAGCCACTCCACTGGGAAATTGTCGAGTCCTGGAAGTGGCCAGGGTAGATATATCTTTGCGAGTCCATCCTTCCACATTATCCTTGCCCTCCCACGTCCTCGAAGGATTCTTCCTCTCTCTTCCGCTCTGACTTTCTCTCTCCTCTCCTTCTCTCTCCTACTCTTACTCACTCTCGAATTTCTGTCCTCCTTCATCCTCGGAAATAGAACACACTCATTATTCTTCTCTATTCTTTCTTTTGAAGCGACGTTCCGCGATCAAGGTTATCCACCTTGAATCTTGATACATCTTGACGAGACAACATTCATTAGTTCATGTTGGTAACAATTTATTCGATAAGGTGTTGGTCTACTGCTACGAGGTCATAGCATTGTCGCCGTGCTATTAGAAAGGATCTCTATTCACAATGGTGTCAACTATTTTGGGGTTAATGATGGTGCTGGCGGGGGAAGTAGCAATGGCACAGAAGAATCCAAAGACGGATTTCTGTCGACGATTTGGACAACAAACAACGGTCATCGATCAGAAGTTATATTTGGATGGAGGACAGGTCAATTACAACTCGATACAAGCAAACCCCACAAATGTTACGAGTAAGTTCATTCCTCGGAAACAGTAATTGAATAGATGAGATATAGTATGGGGCAACGGGATTAATACTGATGACGCTTTCAGATACCTTTCTCTCATACCATGACTTGACAACGAGTCCAAAGCGAATCGAGATGCCTGAACTGTTTGCAAACTTATCAAAAAACGCTTCAATTCCTAGTGTCAGTGGTGGAAGTCTTTGGGGCGACGCGGTTAACAAGTACTTTTATCTTTACGGTGGAGACAACTACGCTTCTCTTCCAACTTCACCGCAAGACGTTTACCGATACGACATTTTACACGATAATTGGAACGACATGGGACCACCCACTGGGGACATCAAGAGTGTATCTTGGGGAGCTACAGTGGGCGCCTCATCGATTGGGCAGGGATTTGTTTATGGAGGATGGTTATCAAATATGTCAGTGGCTGGGTGGACAGGACCACCAATGGCCACCAATACCCTCGTTAAATACGATATGGACAAGAATCGATGGTCGAATATTAGCGGGCCAGCAGACGGAGTGGGACGGGCAGAGGGGGTCATGGTTTACGTTCCAGCAAGCGACGATGGATTACTTGTTCATTTTGGTGGTCTCGACATTGGGGCAAATGGTACTCAGACCGCAAACCCGATGAACACCATTCGAATCCACGATATCCGAAGTTCGAAATGGTACACTCAAACAGCGACTGGTGACATTCCACCTAACCGACGACGATTTTGCGCCGATTCCGCTTGGTCCGCTGATCGCACTTCATATAACATGTGAGTATTCTTCCCGCAGTTGCCAATGATTTAACTGACATTTGATAGCTACCTTTATGGAGGTCTAGGATTTGAGAACAACACCGCTGGATTTGATGATATGTGGATTTTATCACTCCCTTCATTCAAATGGGTCAATTATTACAAGTCGCCATCCGGTGGCGGCTCACCACATCATTCATTATCATGCAACATTGTCAATGGAGGACAAATGTTGGTAATTGGAGGTACATTTCCAATCAATGATACATGTGACAGCCCAGAACTTTGGGGTGTCCACAATGCAGATATCGGAAAAGTCAGCGGCAAGGCTTGGAATACCTATGATCCCAACATCACTTCTTACAAAGTACCACCTGAGGTTATGCAAGTCATTGGAGGCTCGTGAGTATTCATCTCTCATACATCATTCTTTATATACTAACTTCTATAGTCCACTCGGAGGAGCATCTATGACCAAACCACCCAATGGCTACAACAACGCCGAACTAGAAGTCTACTTCCAACAAAACGCCAGCTCCAACGTGCGCACCCCCTCCCGCGTCATCCCAAGCAACAAGACTGCACCCTCAGGTATCAAACTCGCCCCCGGCGCCATAGCAGGAATCGCCATTGGTGGTGCAATCCTCGTCGCTTCCATCATAGTCGGAATCTGCTTCTGCCTGCGTCGTAAGAACCAGAACCAAATCCCTCTCGGCTCCTCACCACGTCCACAGCCAATCTCCAAGGCTCTCCCACAAGTGCCAAAAGAGCATTTCAGCCCGCAAAGTCATTACTCGCATCCGTATCGTCAGAAGCCGCAGAGTGGTCACCATTCGCATTACCAGCTCCCTACGACGCCCGAGCCCGTAGAACTGTATGGGAGTCATTATCGCATGACGGCCGAGTATCCCAAGGGAGAGGGACTGGGAATGCAGAAGTTGGAGGAGGTGCAGGCTGATTCTCCGTATCTCCATTCGAGGTCACCGCCGCCGATGGAACCACATTCCGCGACGAGTCCTAATCCGAGCACATTCAGTCGGTCGGGCACCTTCTCCAAGCCCGAACATTATGGGAGTCCGACGAGTATAGCGCCTACCTTTACGACGATCGGGAGGAGCTCGAGACCGCCTGAGCAGTATTACAGTCCTTAATTGATAATTGTTTTTTTCGACGGGGCGCTCCTCATTTTTTCCTCGGCTCCTTTCGAGCAAGATGAGCCCGCCGCCTGTTTTGTTTTTGGCCTTTCTCGACGCGTTTCTCTCTTCTTTTCTACTTCGTCTACCGCTTTCTTTTGGTTTGTGGTTTTGTTTATCTGTACAAAGACACTTTTAGGGTCGGTGGGTTGGATTAATTGGCGCTGAACAAGTCTTTTTCTTTTTCTCTCTCTCTCGTTTTTGGGGGTGTGGATGTCTGGCGGTGGAGGATGGATGATATCACTGTGCTTCGTCGAGGTGGGACGAGGGGACTTGGATAGGTTTGAGTCGAGTGGGGAGGGTGATGAAGATGAAGCGTGATTCTTTTTTCCATTTCCTTGAGCGTATTTCGAGCAAGCACTGTTTTGAGAAAGAACCATCTTAGGTTTAGGTTCAAGTTTAGGATTAGCGTATTGGGAAACAGGGAGGAGAGGGGGTTCTGTGTTGATGGATTGATGGGAGGGGGACGAAATGGTTGATGGATGGATTGGCTACGAAGGGAAAGGAAATTCAAGAAGTTTATTCTTTCTGTATTGTAAAAAAAAAATCCTATTATGATGAATGTCTTTTTCCAAATACCCCATGTCGTCTTTCTGTGGCGGTTGTTCTTTCTCCTCGGTCTTATTCTCGCGATTTCTTTAAGACGTGTTACCCACTCGCTTGATTCCACTTGACTTTTGAATGAACTCTTAATTTTACTCACTCAAGTTTCAACGATTTTTTTCTTTCCTTGGAACTTGAATAGCGGAATATCAGCAAAACGGACACCGGCTTACGACGATTTCTCGTACGAGTAACTACGTACCGGAAATGGCATACGAAGATACGAAGATACGCGATTACCTACGCAAAAGCGAATTTGCCCGTGAGATTGCAAAATCATTAACGAGTACAGCTGGTACAGTATTTTTCTCATTAAGTATTTATCCATCTATTCTTCTATCCATCTATCCATCTATTTATCGCATGAATCATTGTCTCCCTACAGAGGTACGCAGCATACAATTTAAAACTCCGCCTATGTAAATCCTACGGTAACCAGTATATTTTCTTCATTCTAGGTCTTGCTTTTTTGCCACTTCCTCGTGCCTTGCTTGTGCCTGGGGCTTTGTTCCCCTCGCACTCGCTTTCCTGGAGTCTTCCTGGAGGATTAAGGGTTTGCGAAGGTAGGCGAAATTCTTTTTTTCTCTCCTTCCTTGGGATTAGTAAGGTGCTTGTGAAGGTCGTGTAGGTGAAGGTAGCCGAAGTTAGTCGGAGTTCTTGGATTAGTAAGGTGTTTGTGAGGGATTATTGGGGGGATTGGGAATCTGAAATTTTGAATGGGTGGATGGGGCGTTGTTTGGGAGGGGGTTTGTATGAGATGGTGATCTTGGGGTGATGGGGGTGCGTCGTTTGGTGAGGGGGGTTGAGAGAACGAGGGTGAATGTGGGTTTCTTCGGTTTTCCTTTCTGGTTTCTCGTACTAGTACGAGTAGGACGAGGGGATTAGTTCGAGGTCTGAGAGGGCGAAATGGAAAATGGGAGGATGGGTTTGGGTTTGGATGGTGTTGTGTGGATAGCGTGGTGTTGTTTAGCGCGAGTTTGGATGGTGGGATGATTATGTGAAGATACAAGTATCGATACAGGAGTTTCCTGTGTGGTGATTTTGATGGAGGTTGCGGGTAGGAGGTAGGAGATAAGGGGTTGATGGCTATACGAGAAAGGGTTAGGTCCTGTGTAACCTATTAGTTCCCAGATCTATATTTATAGGAGGAATGGGAACAAGGGTTTTTGGAAAGTGGTGTAAGAAAGAAGTAATACCTAGTTCTCCTAAAATAGAAACTAAAACATTCGTTCAAAGGTCGTGGAGATTGAACAATGAGATGGGTGAAATAGCAATAGAAGGAAGTCATACGGACTATTTGTTCCCAGAACTAACAATTCTTCTCTTCTCTAACCCCCTTAATCTTCCAATTACTTTTCTTTCCTTTTTCTGAACTTTCGAAATGGGTTGAAAGAAGGTAAGAGGAGTCCGATACATTCTCTTCCTCTGCGTCGCTTCTTGTTTGCTATAAGGAAGTATACTTATTCTTTTAGTTCTTGCTAATAGGAAGAAGAGCGTGAAAATTTATTTTTTGTGAAAATAGGGGAGGTAGATAGATGGTTCGAGAGAGAGCAATACTGGCTCCAACCCTTTCGAAGGTCCTGATAGTTATGCTTCATCGCCTAAGGAGCAATCAGGAGATGAAGTTTTCAAGCAACTTCTCGACTCATACCAACCGAATACTATACTGCCATTTCAGCGAAGTCTTCCAACGATACTGTTGACCTACTCTTAAGATGGGTTCACAACAGGTCTCTCCAAAGAGCGAAAGGAAAATCAGAATTCTTATCATGCATCTAGAATCTAATAGGATTGCGAAGAACAGTTCCCCTTGGATGAAGGTGAATCTGCTCATCAGTTGTCGGAACAAGTGAATACAGTGTTATAGTCACTCGCATGACCTCGCTTAGTGGCTATATAAGTAGGGTACTCCTAGTTAGACAATCTATTCTTATTACAGTCACCAGTTTACGATGCCTGATTCATCACCAGAATAGCGATACTGGTATCCCCAGTAGTGATATCAACGTCGGGTTTTCATAAAAACAAGGATAGAAGGTATAAACCCCACACGTGCACTCGCGTTATACGAGTCCACAAATACACGTCTCCCAATTTTTAAAAGTACTCACACTGTGACAGACACGCCATTTGCATCCTTGGGGAGCTTCAAAACCATGGAGATGGATAATGACATGATGATGGACTACTTTATGAACGGATACAGTGCCAAAGACGCTATGAAGGCATTCTTTCGGGGAGAGATGCCAGACTATGGCCACAGTGCTTTCGATGGTTGGTGTTCGACTACACCTGGAGATCATTTGTCGGATTTCTAATTATAATATTATAGAACCCTCTCGCCGTTCACGCCTCGGGCGAAAGAAGAAGCGTGGACTTGCGCCTAACACATCAAAGGATGAGGGAGAAAATACCTACGGTGACGATGACTGGGAGTCTTACGACAGCATTAAGGGAAGCGATAGCGGGGGCTTCTTTTCCAAGGATAGTGATAAGGACGGTGGCAGTCATGAGCAGGTCAACTCTCTTAAGAGTAAACCAGCAGGACAAAATGGTGGAAACTTCCTTGTCGACGGACATGTCAATGGTGAATTTGGAAAGAAGTTAGCGGAGACTGCAACTCTCTGCTCGGTATGCAATATCCGAGCGGATGAGCTGAAGGAAAAGTTGAAGGTCTGCTCCAGGTGCAAGGCGACTATTTACTGCTCGGCCGAATGCGAAAAAGCAGACTGGAAGAAACACAAACTCGTATGTGGCAAGTCTCCATCCAACTTCTCGACAAACCTGCCCAAATCTCGACCCCAAGCTCTCGGCAACAACTTTCAAGGTCTTTCCAGCTCCGAAACTTGCCATGTTATGCTTTAGCACCCAAAGGAAGAGAATGTCTTCAAACATCTCATCGATGCATACCGACTTCGTACTCACGACGAATATGTATTGACAGGTGACGTTTCTATGGATACTCTCTATGGTGGTGGTAACCCAATGGGTGGTTTCAAAAAGTTTCTTACCAAGGCCGAGAAGAAATCGTGATTTCTACCATCCTGGTGGGACACCGAGGCTAGAGCTAGATGTGAGAAGCAAGCCCGATCGCCTTTTCAATATGCTGCTCAGGAGTCTGATACTATTAAGAAGTATGGAAGTCCTATGGCGCCCATGTCTTTGAGAGATCTTGGGCAAAGGATTTATGATAAAAGTGGTGGATATTGACTTGGGTACTGATCTCACTTCTCCATATCTTGACCTTGAACCCTTACATGGACGAGCACCACTGATAAAGTCAGTCTCAAAACTCTCAATCCAACATGATACCTTGTCTATTCCAATTTTCAGCCGTGATGTCTCAAGTCTGAAAGTCAAACAACCTGTATATAGAATTCTTGGCGATTTCTCAGCAAGGACTAACTCTCGCGAATTCTATCAAGCTTGGTAATGAATGGAATGGCTGTTGAAACAATTGTTGGAGTTTAAAAAAAAAACACGGCTTTTTCATCGATTGAACCTTTTTCTACCACCACGTCCGAATTAATGTTGGTCATAAACTTCCCTTTGTGGTTATTTTGGAAATGAGGCTGAGAATACATAAGTTGACCCATCAACTCTCAAACACGCTACGGGTTAGTCACATGATTATCCGATCTTGTGGTTGGCTCGGTTGGCTAGCCAGCCCAACTACCGACCGAGCTCAAGGTTTGATCTCCACAAAGTCTATTCAAAACCATCCGAATTGACCTTCTAGAACCTTATCGTGGGGTCCTCGAACTATTCTCAGGAGACATTTATGGCCTCTTGACCATGTCGTCATTGGACGGTTGTGGTTCATAAATTCTAAACGTCTTTTGAACTTTAATTGACCATCAAATGATCAAAGAGCTTCAACAATTCGGCAGTTATTGGTCCCATACGACCGCTTCCCCACGAGCAGGGGGTCTTCACCAATCGGATCGAAGCTCTTGCATACGAGATCTCCACTACCTATTATGATCTGTATGCTATTCTGTTCTCCAAGCACTTTGCCCTCTTCAAGGTGGGGATTTCACCTCGACGTCTTTCGGTCAATCCGAACTAGGTAACTCCATAACCGCGAAGATCATGTTACAGCCTTTCTTGTGGGTGTATTCTTGGATGACAGGCAAAGACAAATTCGTAAGCGAGAATCTATATATTCGCCAGAGAATCCGGTTTAGAAGAACTTTTTTTCACCCTCACCATCCTCCTCATCTTCCCTCTTCAGTTTCCTTTTTCGATTTCCTTTTCGATTTCCTTTTTCGATTTCCTTTTTCGATTTCCTTCTTCATTTTCTTTTTCAACCACCTCAGCAAGTCTGCTATTCCATTCTCTCAGCCAGTCTGCTTGTTATCTCAACTTCTCTACCGACAACCGCAAATATGCAACTCTTCAACCTCCCAACCGCCATTCTCCTCCTCTCCTCCGTTCTCTCCGTCAATAGCAGTCCCATTCCAAATTGCCTCGTGGCATGCAATGGAGAAGAGGCTTCATACACTACCACGGATTCTTTGAACGGACTACCCCTTCACAAGTATGTTTCTCTCTTTTGATTTCTGACTTATTTTACTAATCATTCAACTAGAACTGGACCAGCTTTAGAAGACCGATCTCCTCTCTTCGCTACACGTCCCTTACTTAGTAGCCCAGTAGCGGGACCAGTGGCCGCAGCACCAAAGACCGGCATCATCAGCAAGATTGGGAATGGTATTAAGAAGATCTTCACAAAGGACCTCTCACTCGAGTCCCGATCTCCACTCTTCGCTACTCGACCTCTTCTTAGTAGTCCAGTAGCGGGACCAGTCGCAGCAGCACCAAAGACCGGCATCATCAGCAAGATTGGAAATGGTATTAAGAAGATCTTTACCAAAGACGTCTCCTCCACACTCGACTCCCGATCCCCTCTCTTCGCTACTCGCCCACTCCTCAGCAGCCCAGTAGCAGGACCAGTCGCAGCAGCACCAAAGACCGGTATCATCAGCAAGATCGGAAATGGTATCAAGAAGATCTTTACCAAGTCTGTTGCAGCTGACGAGTCTGTCACCGAGGAAGTCCCAGTCGAGGAGTCCGAGGAAGAGGTTACCGAGGAGCAAGATGATTCCGAAGTTGAGGAGTCTACTGTTGAAGCTCTGGAGTCTTCCGTCGAGACTGAGGAGTCTTCTATTGAGGCAGAGGATTCTTCCGTCGAGGCGGAGGAAACTGAGGATGAAATTGTTGCCAACTGATTTGGCACAATGATACCTCGGTAACCAGAGTCGATTTGACATACGATGCCTTGATGGTTTTGGAGTTGGAGTTTCTGTTCTTTTGCTCTTGGATAGAGATGTTGCGAATTACCCTCTTTTATAGATTTTGTTTTTGTTTTAGGATAGCGGGAGACACAGAGGTGGAGATGAGATAGACAATCGAGTTTTATAGGCTGAACAGTAGAAATAGTCTGCATTCACTTGTAAACCTTAAAAATCAAATTCTTCACTTTAAAAGTTCAAGTATTACATTTTCTTGTGACTTTTTTACTTGGTTGGTTTTCCCGTCGATTGGCAGTACAATTGTTGGGTGACCAACTAAAAACAATAGAGGGGCAGTGCGGTTACATGTGTGCCTGAGTTATTGGCTGCTGGCTTAATTACCGCTCCCGTACAGGCTTACTTGAATAGAGCCGTCTACCTGTCATCATGTTCTTTTTCAAATCTTGTTAGACCATTAATTTATTGGAGAGAAATTGAGGTTATTTGAGGTAAATCAAGCTCGGATGCTTAATAACATGCATTCATCCAAGTGCTATTTATTTAATGTGAATATTCGAGAAAGTCTTAGGAGACTCGAATTACGCAGTTGATCGTAACAAATTCGGACTTTTGTAACTAGGAACCCACCACTCCCAGAACTATCACCACCAGTTCCCGAGTAGACTAAAAATGATAATTCCTGTTCTTCGCCTGACAATATTCTCCTATTCTGCACAGAGCTCAAGACTCTTTGAGATGCTTCGATGCTTCGATGCTAACTCAGATGTCCTCACGTGTTTTCTGAGAGGTGATGGATCAGTTCCCATGAAGGAGGGAGAAACGCGAATCCACATTTTGATGAATCGTGCAAAACGCTTCGGCGATACCCGTTTGACCATCGTGACTTAATTTAGATGCTTTGTTCAGTAAGTCCGAGTGTTATTTGAAATTTCAAATGAGGGAGTATTTTGATTGGCCTGTGAGCAGTTACGGGTTAATCTTGAGAAGCGACAATGAAAAGAGTCGTGAAGAATGGCGATGAATGGTTTCTGCGCCACAGAAACTGCTACTGCATTCCTAGTGCAAGAATCCTACAGACAAGAAAATCGAGCATCGAGAGAGGAATCGTTGACCAAAAAATGCATTGCAAAAAAACCCCACCTGAATATACTTTCAAACAAATAAATCTACAAGCAAGAACTCCATAACCCACAAGCCGTATCCCTCTAACCATATATGCCGTGTGCCATGACCCTATTCATCACCCGAATCACAGCTCCTCCCTCGAACCTTTTTTCAATCTAACTCGTATCCCACTTTTCAACATTTCTCTCTTTATGGCAGATCGGGTTTCCCAGCAATGAGTTGGACACAAGAATTCGTCTCCTCGTCCCAGACAAAGGCATGGATTTGCATACCCCTCTCCTCGATAGCTTTCTTGACTAAAGGCTGTCTCTTTAACCAGTCGACCTCTGCCAGTACGTAGATATCTTCGAATCGGTGTTGAAGATCGTGTTCGGGGAGGACGATGTGTTTTTCGGAGAGGTCGAGGGTGTTGTGTCTGTGGAGTTTGGCTACGTCTCTGTTCAGAGTTGTTAGTATTGTTGTCCGAGAAGGGAGGAGAAGAAACCAGGGAGTACTGTGGGTGGGGGGCAGGGTCGAATGCTTACTTGTACCAGGTGTTGGGTCCTTTAAGAGACTCGTGCTCTTGTTGTTGAAGCATTGCACAGCCATAGTGACCGCAGACGACGATGTGGTCAACCTATGTCCGAAAGAGTTAGGATCATATAACATTGTTGATTTACTATAGCGACTTTCTGAGATGACTCCATAAGTGATGAATCTAATATCACATGCCAACGTGCGGATTTATGTTGAAGTCCCAACCACAACAGGTCCACAGCAGAGATCAAACAAAAAACTTTACAAGACATACCTTCAACAATTCTACACTCCATTCAACAGCACTTCTACTACTCAAATCTCCATTGCTCAACAGATGGCCCAAGTTCCGGTGCACAAACATCTCAGCTCTCCCCACATCCAAGGAATCGGTCTCCACTACAGAGCTATCACTGCACCCAACCCAGAGAATATGGGGTTCGTCATCGCGTGTGGACTTTGGGGAAGAGGGTATGAGATCTCGTGGAACGGGACGGGTAGTGTATGGTGTGCGGAGAATGGCGGGGGTATTGAAAGGCATATCGGCGACTGAATTACGGAGAAACGTATAGAGACAATCGAATCGGTGTCTCTTTCGTTGAAAAAATATGGTACGATGTTTAATGTGGAAGGAGTGAGGAGATGTGAAAGATTCTACAGGTAGATATGAATAGAATACCGAGCAACCTAGTCAAATAAGAGGATTGGCCGCAAGCAAAATTTAGAAAAAAACGATGTAAAAAGTCCAATCAAGAACACAGAAAGACACCCTTCTGGTATGAAAATGCCAAAAATTGACTAACAACCTTATTACCGTTACCCCTTCCACTTTACCTATTACCACGTGAAAATCCTGTCGTGTCACCATCTAGAACCCAACGAGGAGACTACGATTGGTTCGATCAGAGTAAGAAAAACTTTCATGACGAAAAAACGGGTGATTCCCCTCAAAAGTCACACCACAACCCATAAAAAAGACCCCTCGCTTGAGTGCCTTCAGGGGTGTTACTTGGGCATTTGGAGGCCTTTACAATGTCTCCCCGATTTTTGCCGCCTTGGCTGAGGTCTGTTGGGTAGCCAGCGATGATCTTGGGCAGAGAAGGTTAGCCGAGATAGTTTTCTGAGATACTCGAGTACATCTCTGTGATGAATGTCTCGTGAGTTTGAGATGGATGGTTGAATGTGGCAGGAGAGAGGGGAGAAAAATACAAAAATCGGTTCTACTCGAGTAGACCCGGGATGAGTTTTTAGCCTCCACGCCCCTGTGCCATTCCATGAACCGGGATTTGAATGACGCGATGGAGCGGGGTGATGCGATGCATCGCCTAGGATATGTTGGCAGCGACTTCTACATTTGGATTTGAGAGGAATTTGATTCTCGTAGAAGCTCTACTTGTAGAGCATATCACTGAATGGATAGACCCTGAACGCAGAGAGAATATACAAGTTACTCAGTCCCGGTAATACTTCTTGACCGAATCAGGCCAGGATTTCGGAGTAGCGTCGGAAGCTGCATTGCGAAGAAGAGAATAAAGTAAAACACAAGTAGAAAAAGTATACTAAGTGTCAAACTCAAAAGGATCATTTCTTTACTAAGATGATTGTAGGTTTTTATCTCGATTTTTTTAGTCATGTACTATTTATAGTACTACTTAGAGAACTACTCTCAGTACTTGTCTACTCTACTCAAAGCAAAACAAACCTGAGTACTACTGTTGCTACTTGAGCACCTGAGTACTT
This sequence comes from Hymenoscyphus scutula, assembly GCA_001399465.1. NCBI lineage: Eukaryota > Fungi > Ascomycota > Leotiomycetes > Helotiales > Helotiaceae > Hymenoscyphus > Hymenoscyphus scutula. The sequence continues at coordinate 41,070 of LKTO01000055.1, forward strand.
CGTGCTTACATTGATTCCTCTTGAAAATCCCAAGATGACTCTACCTATTCTAAGAAATTACTGTTATCATCTCAACGTCGAGTCCATATTTAGAATTGCTCGTCATTCTTCGAGAGCAAGAAACCAATCAACTCAAGAGAGCTTCTACATTTTGGTCTTCTCACAGGAAAAAGTGCGTGTCTAGAGAGGCCGTCTATTTGTAGGTTACTTACCCATTGCTCTGAGAGATACCTCGTGGAAACATCTTGGAATTAACAACTGACGTCATATTTCTCTTTCTTCGTAGAAGATGCTTCCTTGTTAGTTTCCTGCGAATAGCAACATATAAAGTTGAGAAAGAAAATGCAGCTATTTACAAATTACCCGCAAATAGGTTACTGAGGAAGTTGTTCCTCTGGCTGTGGGGAGACGACCTTTTTCCTACGACGAATGTTGATGAACCGAAGCATTACATTTTTCACTCAAGTTCCAGGGCGTTTGTGAAATAGAGCTTTTCTAGCTATCGGTTCCTCACCAAAGAGTATTATAACGAAGTAAGTCTTCCAAAAGTTGGCTCTTCGCAAAACCAACCTGACCTCGGTACTTTCTCGCCAACCAATCAGACCCCTCAATCGTCGCCCATTTCCCAAACCTTGAAATGCGACAGTCTCCACCAAAGAATCCTCCAAGTAATGGAATTCAAAATGACATCAACACCACCTCTTCAATTGGCATTTAGAAGCCTTCGCAGAATATATTTCTACGAGGCTTTCATAGCTGCATATATTCTAACGACTTGAATACGATACGGAGAACTGCAACAATGTTTTACGGAATTTTTAGCCACCCCGCGGTGCATTTTGATACCGAGAAGGATATTCCTGATTTGAGTGGGAAAGTAATTGCTATTACTGGAGGTATGATTGTGTTTCTTTCGTTCAATTGTACTCCTTCCCCTCAATTCAAATATTCACTAACATCCCCTTCACAGGAAACGCAGGCCTAGGCCTCGAAACCGTCCTCCGCCTCGCCCCCCACAACCCATCCCACATCTACATCCTCTCCCGAAATGCCTCGACGACCAGCACAGCGATCGCCCAAGTCCAAGCCCAAGTCCCTCACTGCTGTGCTCTAACGCACATTCCCCTCGACCTCTCCGACCTCTCTTCCGTCTCTTCCTGCGCCGATGCCCTGAAGAAATACACAAGCAGACTAGATATACTCTTCCTCAATGCCGGGATAATGATGGTCCCCCCCGGACTAACAGCACAAGGCTATGAAATCCAATTTGGGACAAACCACCTAGGACATTTCCTACTCGCAAATCTGTTAGTTGATACCCTAAGCAAGACCGCAGAAGAAAATGGAGGAGATGTGAGGGTGGTAGTTGTTTCCAGTATAGGAATGCAATTCACCCTAGCAGGAATCCCCTACCCTTCTTTGAAATCTGCCGGTTCCGCCTTCACACTCTCCTCTCTCAGCCGCTATGGCGCCTCAAAACTCGCCAATGCGCTTTTCGCAAAGGAATTCGATGCCCGTTACCATTCTAAGGGTATAACTTGTGTCTCTGTTCATCCCGGTGTCATAGCGACAGGGTTATGGAGTGAGACTTTTGGTTTTGCGAAAAATTGGGGTGTGGTGGGAGAGTGGATGAAAGCTGCGGGACGATGTATACCCCTCGTGGGCTTTGAGAGTGTGGAGACGGGGGTGAGGAATCAGCTTTGGGCGGCCGTGGGAGGGAAGGGTGAGAAGAAGGGGGAAGTTAAGGGAGGTGAGTTTTATACGCCAATTGCGGTTGGGGGGCAAGGGTCTTGGGCTAGTGTAGATGAGGGGAAAGCGAAGGAGTTGTGGGAGTGGAGTGAGAAGGAGGTTGCGGGTTTTTTGAAGGCTTGAGAATTGTAGATGTGAATGGTAGTGAATATGGTATGTGATATCCCCTGTATTCAGATGATAAATTTGATTGTATAAATGTGTATTGTGGTTGTTCCATTATGACTATTTTGAGGATATTGAGTTTGAGAGCCAATTGCAAAAACAATGCACCAAGTCCTTCAACAGGGAAAAAGTAAACAAAGATGACAGTGAAGCACGATTACTGAATTGAAAGACGGTGTGGCTCAAGGGAATTCAATTGAAAAAAGTTTCAAGATAAAATTGGTATAGTATATTTTCCTCATGAAGATAGAAGATAGAATTCACTGTTATTTTATGATTGGTCAGTTCTAGCGGGGGGGTACAAGCACGTGCACACCTCTGCAAGTCGCGTCAAACTTATAGAATACTCGTACGCGACGGGTATTACAAACTTCGTCAATAACCTGGAATGCGGCAGCCTCGTCCTTCATAATACATGCCCTCACCACTTTCGAGCAGTATTTGCATTGACACCGAGCGATAGTCTACAATCATGTCTTCTCTTTCAATTCCGACAACATCAGCCCTCCCGTCTACCCAACGGATACCCTCCGAGCACCCCGCAGTTGCCAAAACACTAAGCAGATTATCACGACCATCACTACTGTCTCTGGCACTCGATTGGCTAGACGAGAGGAATCAACAAGTTACTGCCCCCTACATGGTTGAGGAAGAATCAGAAATCGATGTTCATGACCTCTACCCGCCAGCCTCATCTCTAGAAGCCCTTCAAGAAGTATACACAGACCTCCAATCCGCGAAAGGAAGTAAACGAGATGTAGTCGATCGAATAGTAGAAGGCGACTGGCGAGATGGAATCAACCTCTACCAACTCGCAATGGCAGACATGCAATACCTCTACGACCACCCCACCTCCCAAAAATGGACTGCCCTCAAAGTCGTCCGTCTGGAAAACGACACCCCAAATTCAAATACAAAACCTCACTCCATCCCCCGTTTCCACCCCGCAACCTTCCTCCGAAATCTACAAAACGAGATTCTACCCGATGTGAAGGCGCATTACAACCTAGACCGCCACAAGTCCCTCCCCCTCCTTATCCTCCGCGTCTTCATCGTCGAAAGTCCATATAATACTTCCTTAGCCCTGAATCAAAAACAAACCTTCGACTCGAGTAAAACTTTCTACATCGCTTTCCCAGATGATGCGCCGTTTGTTTATGTTTCCTTAACTACAACCACGCAACCACCAGGACAACCCGTTTCTCGAGCGGATAACAAGAGTTTACGACGTTTGACATTGGAGGGTATACCGAAGGCATTTTCTAGACCACGAGAGAGATACAAACTCGAATCTACCCATTTCTCCTCTCGAAGCCTCGCTACGCTTGTTGATAGAAGAGGAGGGGGACGAACGAATTCTGCGGGTGGAGGATGGAGTGTTTATACGGAAGAGAACAAGGGTGACAACCCTTTACAATTACAGTTACCTACTCCTACTCCGGAGCCTTCGTCTGATACAGAGAACGAGGGCGAGAAACTGCCTGTACGCGGATTAAAACGAAGTATCAAGGAAGACGAGAGGATAGTAAAAAGGCGAAAGGCACTAGCACACATCCGCTTCGGCTGTACAGCAAAAAAACATGACGAGAAAGGAATTGAGAAATTGATTATCCGTATCCTCGATCCTTTTCCGACGAACAATCTTGAGGATGATGAGTACCCACTAGCCGATGAACTAGGCGAGGAGGAACCGATCAAAAAGAAGGGACGGAAAAGTGGTGTCCAAGTAGAGTTGGATAGCCAAGCTGATGATGAGGAAGTCGATGCTGTAGAAGACGAGTTCAGACCACAGATTGATTTCGAGTTCAATGGTGAGCATGTATTTGCTGGCATCAGGGAGTTAGTCGAATTGGGCGTTGTTGATGGAGAACGGATGCCCGGGTGGATGACGGGCGAGGATGGGGTGTCTATGGGACGGGTAAGGAATGGAAGGATTGTTGGGAATAGGGGAAATGGGCTTTGATCCATTCTATAATCTTGGTGATCTTTCTTGGGATCTTGGGAATCGTGAGATTCTGCGGTGTGAAACTTGGTCATCTGGTTGGGGTTTATGTTTGGAGTTTTGGTAAAAGGTTGTGATGGAGATACGATAGATACCCCCTTTTTTATTTCTTTGATCATGTCGCGAATGAGAGATGATGGATTGAGATTAGTTAATGAAGAATCATTTATACAGAGTTAGTGTCGCATTTGATGCAGCACTACCATTGACTTTACCCGTACCACTTGGTTCCCTGATGGCTTACATGTGGCTTACTCGTAGCTTCTCCCAACTCAATGGCACATCCTTTTGATCAGATCATTGGGTACTTGATAGATTGTTCCTCCAAATTCCATGGTTAGGTGGTTGAGAATGAGGTTTTGCTATGGGTTTTCGGGGAGTATGTTAAATGGATGGGTTCGTACTAGTTTGTCGCTGGGTCAGTTTGGTAAAAGAGGTGTAGTGAATGATACTTCGAAGTTGATTTCTTTTCAGTTGGTTCTGAAGCGAGTCGATGAATTCTTTGGAGCGTTGTGTTGGAATTTCCAGGTTGAGATTTTCTTCCTCTTCAAATGACACTTAAAATCTTTATTTTGGGTCGTCTCTATGTATCGTGCTGGACAAAAGTAATTTGTTCCAAATAAGAGAGATTATGGGATGGCGGGATGAAAGATGGAGCGAAGTGATATTTCTTCGAAATCTTGTCTAATACAAGGTCTATATGTCCCTCCTCGAGACATCCCAACTATGTACCTCTAATGTCTATCTCACCATCTTCAGGCTCTTCTCTGCCTGGCTCTTCGTCTTCGTTCTACTTCAACCCTCCGGGAATTCATTTTCCAACCTCCTCACCCAACCCAAACATCCTAACACTATTTTCCCAAGCAGCCTCACAAACCTCTCTCAACCCCACCCCCTTAACCCCCGCCACAACCCACGCAACCTTCCCAATACACGCACTCTCATTCCTCCCCTTAACCAACTTCCCCTCGCTCCATTTCTCCTTCTTAACCCACTCCTTAGCCCATGGATCCTCCCACCCCTCCGCAGCCTTCAAATACTCAGCCGAAGCATGAGAAGCCCTACACTCACACCAAGGCCCATCAGTCTCCAACATCAGATACTCCAACGGTATCTCCTTCACCACATCCAGATTCTCCTGTGTTTTTAAAGAACACCCGTTCACGCCTATACTCCAGCCCAGCGAGATTATTTCTTGCATTTCTGCGAGTGTACCGGTAAAGGAGTGGACTACACCGCGCTTTGGGAGGGAGGTGGTGTATTGGGAGAGGATGGCGATGAAGTCTGAGTGGGCGGCGCGGGAGTGCAGGAAGAGGGGTAGGTTGAGGGTTGAGGCTAGGTCGAGTTGGGAGGAGAAGGAGAGACGTTGGGCGGGGGCTTCGCAGAGGGTGAGACGGTCGTAGTCGAGGCCTAGTTCGCCGTATGCTACTACTGTGTGAGGGGGAGCGGATTCGTAGAGGGTTTTTAATTCGGCTATTATTGGGGAAGCGGTTTCGGGGGATGTGAATTGGGTGGAGGAGCAAGGATGGATTCCTAGTGTTGTGTAGATTGTTCCGGCTGTTGTAACTTGGTTAGTTAATGGTCATTGGTTCTGGTGTTGAGGGGTAGTGAGAGAGGTGTAGGGAAGCTGGAAGGTTGGCATACGATATTCCTTGGCCAATTCAATTGCCTTTTCACTTTCTGATTTATCGGAGCCGGTGACGAGGAGCTTTGTACATCGTACTGATTGCGCACGACTGATTACTCCAGAGATGTCTGAGGGGTGTCTCTGGGTTCCATGGTAGAGTCCTGTGTATACTGGATCGGTGAGGTTGATTCCTATCTACTGTGGTTTTGTGAGGTTAGCCTCTTTTTGCCAAATTTGAATACACGAGAGAAAGAGAATATTAAAGTCGATTGCTTCAGAGATTCTGGGACAATAATATTGCCCAACAATGTTTAAGAGAACGAAGCAAATCTCCAAAACGCTTTCCGGGACCAAGTGCAATTGCCTTAAATCTTTCGCATTATTCTGGATATGGCAGATATACTGAGAAGGAAGACTATTTCTCTTACATCTACATATCTTGGTTTGTATCCTTCTTCCGAGTCCTTCTGCGCCGCGGAGGACGGGGGGGTGTTGGTAGCCATTGCGAATCTGCGAATTATCGTGCTGTTGCGGAAACGGTTGGAGTTCTTGATTACCGATCGTGAATTTTGGTAAAGCAATGTGGGTTGGAAAAGACGATTCATGGAGATTGATGGTGTTGTTGAATTAATGTAGAGGTACTTTATAAAAAAAGGCCTGGATGACGTTGCGATCACCCCTGGTTTGTTCAGCCTTGGGCCCCGACCGAGATCCACAACCCATTATTTCTTGGGGAGTTGATGACTGGACAAAGATTCAACTAACTACGAGTGTTCTAGTAGCTGGTTTTGTTTAAAAATGGCATCCAGTGTGCCGTCTCTTCCGTATGGGCGACAGGCAAGTATTTTTCTTTGTTGTTCTCTTATCGACATTCCTCGCTGAATGCAGATTTCAATACCCTCGTTTTTTACTACGTACGAATAGCTTCAACGATTGAAACTGTTCTGTAATCTATGACGGTCCCCCCCTTCTTTTCATTCGTCTAGTGGTAGTCTGTTTTGTCAGCTAGTTCGAACGATGGAATCAGCCCCAAGGGGAGAGGAGTCCAGATACAATGGTGGTATTCAGTCTGAAGTGGAGGATAAAACAAGGCAAGCAATCGAACTGGAGGAGCAGGCTACAAAAAGAATCATACCAGAAGGGTCAGGAAAGCTAGGAATGGTAAGTCTAGAAGAGGGAAAGGAGAATGCGAAATCCCGCAAGGTCAAGCTGCCAAAGGAGAAGGACACCACGACTGGGGAGGTTGAAAACAAGTTGGACGGGAGACAACCACAGAAGGGATCTCTCGAAAATCCAGAATCGACGAGGAATGCTGATATCGACAACATCGAGATTTCCTCAATCTTATCAGAATCCCAATCAACAACCACCAAATCCCTCGTAGCAGCACCGACCACCCTCCCCTCAGAATCCAATCCCACCCCATACTCCGAAATCACCACTCCCCCAGAGCCAAAAGATGTCTCAACCACCCAACCATGGACATCCAAACCCTCCACCTTCACCCTCTCCAAAAACAAGAAGAAGAAATGGCAACTCACCCACGAAAACGTGCTGAAAAACAGTCTCCTGACCGGTGTTGGCTTCCTCGAACTCGCAAACGCAGGAGACTTTGCAGCCAACGTGTGGAATCAAATCCCCGTACCCACATTCGCCGCTGTGCTCATGGGAATAGGTGGAACATTCGCACTGTGGATTTCCATCTTCGCATTTACGGATATTGCGTTGGCGCGGAAAAATTATATCCACCTCCAACGGGAACGAAGATTGTTGAAGGAGAGAGAAGAGAGCGAGGAGAGGAACACATACCTAGCTGTGAATTTTCGAGAATTGGGGACGGAAATTATTGATCGGATAGGGATGGATGCATTTATGGGCTTCGGGGCCGTCATGGTTGGAGTTGGTACTTTACTCGCTATTGGGGGAGCGAATCCTAAACTCTATCATGCGTCGAATCTGTTATCTGGGTATATTGGCAATTCCCCCGTTGCCATGTTTGGGTTGTTTAATGCTTTCTGGTTTTTATTCGTCATCATAAGAGCGGAGCATCACCGACATTGTGCTCGGAAGTCTCTCAATTCTGCGCATGAAAAGGAGGTTTTGAAGTTACTGAACCAGAGAACGAGGAAGGTACAATCTCATGCTTCAATCATGGGGAGCGTTGGTATCATTGGTGGTGGTGCTAGTTTAGTTACCTCGGAACATTGGGAGGGCTATCCGATTCTTATTCCTTGTATTATTTTGTCTGCGTATTGTAATTGGATATGGAGGACGCGGGTTGGATATTCCCGGCCTCTTAATGATTCCACCTCTTCTCCTATTTCTGAGATGTCTAGGGATGCTTTGGTCGAGGAGGTGGGGATTAATGCTGCGCTTTTGAAAGTGTGTCGTGGGTTTGGGAAAACAGCGGTGCTGGAGAACCTGGTTGAGGAGTCGGATTCTATGGTTTCCATCCTTGAATTCTTTGTTCGGCATGGGCTTTTTACCTCATTCTGTTTGAGGATATTGAAAGATGGGACGTTAACGAAAAGTGTTTTTGGAACTGAATTTGAAGAAAAGAAAGAGATTCAGGTTTCCCCGGAAGACTTCTTGGTTCTGAGGGGAAAATCATGCTTTGTAGCCTTGAAAGATGTCGCTGAAGGTGTTGTGAAAGAGGGTATTGAGGAGAGGTTGAGGCATAGGGAAAGGTTTTTGTTGGAGGCTTTGGGGTGTTATTTGGTGGAGGTGAAGAGAAGGAGGAAGAGTGAGAAGAAGGGAAGGGGTGATGTGGAGATGGGTGAGAAATAAAAGAAGATTATATTATTCCATTTTCTCAGTCATATCTCTGTAGATAATCGAACCAACTTCTGTGATACCCTTTCAGAATACTAATAAATACGGCAATTGATATAACTGTCCCTGAATTTTGTAAACTTAACATAAATGTCCCTAATTTTTGACCCTTTCGATAGAACCATCCCTGTTTTTTTAAACGCATAGATTTAATAGATTTAGTATGTGTTTTACGATTAAATCTATGTAATTAAAAATGAGGGGTAGCTCTGTCAAAGGGAGGAGTTCTGTCAAAGAGGGTAGTTCTATCAGTATATATATAACATGGGGGTGGTTCTGTCAGTAAATATATATCTATATTTAGTGAATAATTCAAGGTATACCTATTAATAGTAATAAATTAATGAGTTCTCAAGCGTGTAAATGAAGTAATTATACCTAAGTCTTTTAAGTGTTCTACTACTACTTCTACTACTAATACACCTGATTATTGTATACTAATATGCTACCCAAAAAGACGAAGAAGAAGCGTGATTACGTAGCTCCCGGCTTGTACTCGTATAGTAACAAAGAGAGTCTCTGTCTTTAAGAAGAGGATAGAGGATACCTGGTAGCCCGCTAGGGCGAAACTATAGTGGACAGTGCTGAGCTAATAATCCAGAGTGCTAAGGGTGTAATGTAAAAATCGATTTAAGCCTTAAAAGGACGCTTCGAGAAAGAAAAGTAAGAGTCGAAAGCGTAAGGATTGGAGTATTGCACTACTAGATGGTACTCGTAAAAGCTTACAAATCAAGAAGTAGCGTAGGTAGAAGATGTAGTAGGTTAGTATATTTGTACTAGAAAAGTAATAATAGAAAAGAATCTATCAACTGACAGGAATACTCTCTTTTCTATTAACTGATAGAATTAACCCTTTTAACTGAACTACTCTCTTTTTTCTTGACTAAACTACCTCTCTTTATATTACATCGTTTACTAGTAATATTTATATGTAATTCGATGAATTTTAAAAATAGGGACAGTTCTATTAAAAGGGTTAAAAAATAGGGATAGTTGTGTTAATTGTCGTAATAAATAATACACGACAGACTTAAAGTGCGTGTAAATTGAATTAAATCATTCTAATTAATTAGGACAATGTTATTATTATCAGACTACGAGAAAACTAAAACCTCGGTAATGAGCTTTTTAAATTATCGGAACTTTACTTACGTAAATATTTTACTCGTTGATTGTAGAGCAATTGAGCAATTGAAGATAGGTATCGAAGTAGTTGATGCCGCTTTTATTTTATACCAGGTTGCAGCCAGCCTCGTTATCTATTCAGCTCCTCACCTCTCAACATGTCGCTCAACTTTACGAAAGAGCAAGGCTATACTCGGTCCCACACTGGTTAGCCATTCACGATATGGACGAGTCTGGGAACGCAAGGCAGGACCCCTCCGTGCGGGCAAGAACCAGGGACAAATTCAGCAGAATCAGACACCCCTTTCGAAATCGGGATTCATCTTCCACAACAAGGGGCAGAGACAGTCGGTAGGTGTATCTTCTCGTCCGAGTACTATAATTGCGCTGGCTTTTGACTTGTCTCGAAAGTGGTTGAACTTCTTCGGTGATTCTAATGAGTGTCATTGCTACACTTACTGACTTTTTCAGTCGCAAAGATTCCCCTTCAACTACTTTGTTGGCGGCTTCATATCCTGGGTTAATATCCACGCATACGGAGCCTCAATATAGTCCCCCAAAGCCACCTTCTGTGCCATCGACTAGCGATGAGATAGGCGAATCCAGCCCTCCTTGTCTGAGAGGGGATGATGTACTTTCACCAGCTATGGGTTTAGAACCAGCAAAGTTGGGCCAAGTTCCAGGGGCTCCAATGTTCGAAAAGGCTCTTGAGGATTTGAGGAAAGACAAACCAGAACAGTACGGCGAGTTTGAGAAGAAGTGGCGTGAGGTTACTGGACCCAAAATTAGCGACCTTTTGGAGCGCAAACTGCCAGAAACACAAAAGCAATCTCAATTTTCCGAAGGTGTACAAAGAATGAAGCGATGGTTGCCATCGATTGCTAACGTCAAAGGGTTTGTGATACCAGTAGCTGCCCTTGATCCGCATAAAGTCGCTCCAATTGTTTGTGCATTGACGTTTGCTATCTTGGAGGTTGGTCACTGCTATCTTTCAAATCTGGCCTAACTAACTCGAGAAGCTTACTTTTAATATCCCGGACGCAGAATACCAGAATAAGACTCTTGTCGCTTATTTCGAGGGCATCAATGCAATCAATGAATGGGTATCCTTCGAAATGTTCTATACACGCAAGTATTCTCCTGCGATACAAGATGACCTTTCTTCGTTGAAGGGTAGCCTTCCTGAATTTTATATCCAAGCCCTGCAACTTGTCTCGAGCGTCCAAGGGGCTTTTGATCTAGACATGAGCGAGTCGAACTGGGACCACCTCAAGGCAAGGCGTCAGTGTCCCCAAGTAGCATCAATACTGACTTAAACTTACTAACTTATTGACACTAGTACACAAGCTAACGAACCAGGCTGGTGCCTGGGAGCTTCAAGTTACTGCTCTCAAAATATCTCGAGGAAACCTCTCTTGCCGATTAAAGGAAATTGAGAACAAGGTTCTGGCAGATGACAATGTTACTAAAATACTAAAATGGATCAAGAAAGAGGATGACCCTGAGCAGGGCTTAAAATATATTCAAGAGAAAGTCACGTCCGAGGGAAGGTATTGGAATTCTGGAGACTGGCTCACGAATACATTTCAATTTGAGACCTGGTCAAACAATTTTCGAATAGGCGAGAGCCAGAATCCATCTAAGCGTATGCTGTGGATCAGTGGATCTTATGGCGTAGGTAAAACCACCTCGATGTACGTTCATTCCAGTATTGTATGATTCAAACTGATAGATGCTTAGGTACCGTGCTCTATCCAAACTAGAATTATTAGCACAGATCCAGATGCCAGGTTCCGTCCGGATTGTACCATACTTTTGCACTGCTAAGAATGGTGATTCAACGCGGCCGGGCTTCGAGACCCTCGTTCGAGCAATAGTTAGAAAATTGTCGTGGAAGCCAGACTTTTCTGTGGCTCAGCCAGCCGAAGAGCTTCACAGTAAAGCTACGCGAGGTTTGGAAGAGTCAATAACCACTACAGATTGGAAGGAGCTGCTGAAAGATGTTATCCGTGGCAAGCCTGGTGATAATCCTCCATCGCCTCATATTATCATTCTTGTTGATGCTCTTGATGAGTGCTCCAGTATTGAGGATACCGAAATGTTCCTTGAGTACATGAATTCAATCTTGGCAGAATTTCCTCGAGTCCACTTTCTATGTTCTTCACGCCAACATGTCAATGTCGAGTCAAATATTGACAGTGAAAAACTCTCAAAACTCGACGTTACCCCTGAATCAACACAAAACGAAATGCTTGGTTTCATCAACCATGAAATAGAATTTCGGAGGGCAAAGTTTCAGGGAGCACGCATAATGCCTATATTCTGTTAGTACATATCCCCCGAATTTTAGGTTGGGGTTTAACTAGTTGGAACAGTCAAGGGGGAGCACAGTGTACTTCTTGAAGATATGAAGTCTCTACTGACTGAACGGGCGAAGGGAATGTGGGTAAAATCTCTAAAGAAAGTTAAACAAGCTAACAGCCGAAGGTTTATTTGGGTTCAAGTCTGGCTTGACATTTTGCTCCCGCTTTATAATGAGAAATTGACCATTTCCCGTCTGGAGGACGCTAGGAGAAAACTGAAGGAATTAGGCGACTCTTCGAACGAAGCAGCTGAGACGAACAGGCAGCTTGAAGCTGCCTACCAGCGGCTTTGGCAACTAAACGGTCATCGCGGACTAGATAGAATCCGGGAAAATTTGTTCCGCCTTGCACTTTGTTCATTCGAACCACTGTCGCCGAGGGCTCTCATGGAAGCTTTACGGATTGATTCTGATGACAATAGCTCATATGACGAAAATCTGACAATGGACGAGGTCAGGGGTCTCTATTATAATTTTCTTGTTGAAAACTCTAGTGGTTTGCTTGGCTTCGCTCACGATTCTGCAAGAGACTTTGTTTCCCAATTAGCCGTCAAGAATGGGCAAACAAAAATATTTTCCGACCGAGACAACCACCGATATGCAGCGAAATTGTTTATCCAGGTTATGAAGTTGCCAGCACACCCACTTTGGGGAAAAGCGGGGTTAGATCCTCCATCGTGGAACAAATTGCCGAACTTGCCAGTAAGTTTATCACTTCTATAAGTTGTACTCCGACTGTATAAACATGCAGCGCTCTCTACTTACGAGAATGACTAAAGTCTGAGAATAACTTCAACTTGCATTTCAAAACCCCATTCTTTCCTTGGTGTATTCAACTTATTTGAACAGTACGAGGACACAGACCATTGTGTTACCGAGATACTCGAGATACTTAACCCATGGTTTCATCGAGAAAAAAGGGGAAGCAATCCTGATCCTGGATTTTTAATCTACTTGGCACTTTGGGGTTTAAAACACTGCCGTTCTGCTGCGAGGAAGAGCTCGATCTTCGATGACCTTTGGACTGAGGTCTTTGATCAAATAGTCCTGCCTTCCAGAGTGACGTTTTTTTGTCCCCTCCTTTTCCTTGACATTCCAAAGGGTTTCAGCATAGAATATGATCCTTTGCTTTTCTTCACCCGAATCCACGATGGCAATTTCAAACTCCTCTGTTCGCATATTGCGGTTTACTTAAACGTTATCTCTGAGGATGATTTTTTAGAGGACGAAATCAAAAACCTAGCACAATACCCTACGACATTGTGCTCTCGTGAACGTCGCCTAAACGTTCTGTTAGAGGATATTACCTGGAAGGATTCTAGGACACAAGTGACGGCGTTGCAGATTGCCTGTGAACTTGGCAATCAATATGCTCTCGATCTCTGTCTCAGCGCAACTTACTATCTTTTTGGGCCAGAGGCTCTCTTAGAGTTGCTTTATGCTAACTCTTACCTGCCCTCTTTGGCTGCTGCGGTAATATTGCGCAAGGTTACAGCCATTAAAACTTTACTCCAATTTGAACTACAAGCCACACGAGATATATCCCCGGTTACTTCGAATCAAAGTGCGTGCATAGCACATCAGTGGTCACTTAGAAACTCTCTATTCCATACAGCGTTAAAGAGTTTTGATGAGGATACGATCTGTGACATTTTACAATTGGGTAGACCACTGGACGTTAATATACCTCTTGGCAGCTACAAGATAACAGCATTACACTATGCCGCGATACTCGGTTGGGTTCGGCTCACCAGGGACTTGGTAGAATTTCATGGGGCTGATATCAATTTTTTGGATGCAGACAACTATTCCCCTTTGTTTTATGCATATTATTTTGGTAAAGATGAAGTTTTTGAGTGTCTGAAGTCGCGAGGAGCACTTGATACGTTCTCAGGGAAGGATAGAAGTGAATTTAGTGGTTCGAAATTGCTTCATATTCAACTGTGGTACGGGACGTTAAAAAGAACGGTAGTTTGATTTTTTGCTCTTGTAGATAATATGATCAACTTTTCTAAAACCCTACTACTTATTGAAAGTTAAAAAACATGAAATAGTATATTTCTATTGTAGTACTAACTAATTACATTACTACTTTAGACTATCTAGTAGTAATTTTCTTAAATCTAATTACAAAGATAAATTACTTAATAAATTACTTAATGGTATATAGAGTAATCAAGCTTGTTGAATAAAGTTGCTAAATTTCTAAAGAATAGAGTATTTAAGAGTAAATCACTTATCTAGTAAAATTCTATATCTAGATCAATATTGATAATACTAGAGTAATTGAGTTAGTTAATTAGTTAAGTAATTTTCCTATAATATATTAAGTATTATAATTAACGTGGTTTATCACCGAGTCGATCATATCACCGAGTCGATCACTTTTCCTTGGCACGAAACTTTACACCTAAATAAATCAACTATAATATATTAAATTAATTATCGCTCTTAGGATCTAACGAATTAGATACATCTACAACTTCTTAACAACTTCGCGCGTTATAACCAGCTTTTCTACAAGTTCCACAGCGCTGCCTAGAAGGTTGCCCCTTCTTACGACTAACCCTCGCCTCACGTACGTCGCGTTGTATTTGCTCATCTACATCCTTCTGAGCCAAAATATCCTGTAAATCCTCTACTATAAGTGCCCCCCCTTGACAGACACGAGTCCTTTTAGCCTTATAGCGTTTACTTAGGGCTTTATTTGCCGCGCGAAGAGTACAGACCTCCGTAGATAAAAGGGTTATCTCATATACTATTCGCTCTGTACCCTTTACTAACGTAGCAACTGTTTAAAAAAGTGGAGTTGGCGAGCTTCCTTAGTGACGGGCTATACGATTTTGCACAAGAGTTGATTGTGAAAGTACTTTGGTTGGGTTAGAAGGGGTCTGGGACACCCAAGGGAGGGGGTTGGCTACTAGATAGCCGAGGGCGAGTTGGAGTCTGTAACCTTACGTCAAGCTTTGAAAGCACTCTCTGGATCTTCGCACAAGGCTCTTTGGAAATCATAAACACGATTAAAACGCGTCTTAAGGTCTAGTTGTTGTTGTACAAATCGATGTGCCTAGAGCTTGTCGACGCGTCTTCCCCTCTACGATTTAAGGATAAAATTAGCTATATCTTCCATACTAGCTAGCCAGGGCGTAAACCCTCTGGAATCTCTATCGAGTATATTCTGAATAATCACTTCCTCTTCTAATTTAGTTAACTTATGACAATTAGCTTTGGAATCGAGGCGGTAGGTTCGGCTAGCTATTCTGTTAGAAAGAGTCGTATATAGTACTTTATAGATCTTTGCCGCGGAGCGTTTACTTAGTTTTTTAGATAATCGAATGGCCTTAATAGCTAGAATAATTCGCTCTTCTTAGGTTTAAATTTCTATAATAAAAAGTTAAGAAAACGCGTGTTAAAGTTTTAGAAGGTAATGCTAAGGAAAAGTGATCGACTTAGTAATATAATCGACTCGGTGATAAACTACGTTATCTAAAGTACTTAAATAACTAACCTAATTGAATAATATTTCTAGCTTTCTAGCGAATAAGGTATTAAGTCTTTAACCTAGATTAATATTCTTTAAACTTATTAAGTAATAAAGTTTTAAATACTTAAGCTAGTTTACTAGAATTTAAGATATTAATATTTTAGAAGTATATTAAAATAAAATTAGTTAGATCCTAAAATTAATAAATATAATATAGTAGAAAGGATTAATAATAGCTAGCTAAGATATAAAAGAAGTCAGTAAATACTCTTTTAAAAGTTTAATAGATAATTCCTACACTTTATTCACTTTAGTTACTTTAGTTACTTTAGAAAATGTACTTCATTAAATAATATTCTCTAAGCAGAAAGATAAAACTAGTTAAACCAAATAGCTAAAGCCTGTTTGGTCTTTGGTCTAGAGAATAACCTCTAAGCTAATAATTCGCCAAATAGAGAACTAATTCTATGGGCCGCGGGCGGAAGAAGTAAATCTAACACAAGACCGCTATCTGCATTTATGCCTATATCGCTATTCACGCGCACCCAAATACTGAGGGAGGCAAATCTATACCGCGAATTCTCGTCAAATAAATACTTCCTAGAGTTAAAAAGAACCTTGGTATTATATCTGAAATGAACTATTACCACAAGCCACCAAGTCCCTCTGACCCAATACTCACTAAGCGATACTCATTAAACATACCAACAAAAAACCACAAACATCCCACCAAACAACTATCCAATCCTTGAAACCCTCAATACCCAGCTTCCCACGCCCGCACAAAAAACAAAAGAAAACCCCCCCTTCCTAATAATCAACCCTCTTCTCCCAAATCGGAACCTTCTCCAACCTCACCTCCTCATCATCACCCCCCTCACCACGACTCCCACCCAACCCATCCCAGACAACCTTCCCCTTCTCATCAAACCTCGCAAACTCATCCGTGCAGTGCACCACATCCCTCGTCTCCCTCACCTCGCGCTCACTGATCCCCATCTCATCCCTCACAATCCAAAGCACCGGGGCCGGACTAGTGACAGCAGGATTAAAGTAGGCCAGTTCCTTTTCCTCTTGCTCGTAGTAAGGAGGCGACCAGTCTGGAACAAGTTTTTGAACGGTGGTGTGAGACTTGAAGTTCCTAGGATCAAAGAATTTATTGAAGAGTGCCGCTTTCTTTGCGGAGAAGGTGTTGAGTTTGGGAGGTTCTTGGGGTCCGGTGGGGGGAGACTGGCATTTCGTTGTGTCGTAAGATTTGTGGTCGGTGGTTACGAAGAGGTCTCGTTGATTGGTGCCAGATGTGCTCTCGGGAAGATATTGGATGAGTGGTTTGAAGGCTGCGTGCATTGTGATGTGATACAATATCGTTCCCGCGAGGAAAATAGCCATAAGCACAATTGGTCCCGGAGCAGTGTTGATGGCAAAGAGTCCAAGGAGACAAATTTCTGCGAGATAAACACCTACCATTAATTGCTGCAGTGCTTTGGCATAAGCAAGTCCTTTGGTATCGACGTTGTTCGTCAAAACGAAAAGACTGTTGTATCGTACTGCAAGGTAGATAAGAAAAAACCCAATAGCCGCAAACCCGAGAACCAGAGGGGCGATGATGGAATAAGAGATAGCTATGATACCCAAATTTCCAAATTTGGGATACAGTGAGCCCCAACCAAGACCCGACAAATTAATATAACGCTTGAACATTTTGCGGGGGGTCGAGTCCACGAACCGCGCAACCACTGTAAACATTGCCAAGGCGGCTATATTAAGTAAATTTGCTCCTGCCACTCCCAGGCATTGGACGATGATGTAGGAAATGAAGAAGTTGGATGCCTTGGGTAAGTTTTCGGCTAGTAAAGTCGTTGCGCTTCCCGGCTGGTTGATGACTTGAGTCACAACTGAGGCAGCCCCAGAAGCGAATGTTGTGATGAGGAAGACTTGAACAACCTGGAAGGCCATGTACCAAGTTTGGGTTTTCAGCTCTACGGCAGGAAGAGTTACTTCTCCACTCAGCTTCGACATAACTAAAGGCATATTAGCAAATGGTGCGCTCTGTTGATTCATTAAACTTACATCGACAGATAATCGGTACAAGAGCCATCAAAATGGCAAGCATCAAGGATGGAAGGAGACCAGTGATTAAACCGAGGATCGCCTTTGGAATATTTTGGATGAAAGCAAGGAAAGGAACTTTGTCAACCAAGTAGTTGATATTCGAGATAGCACCAACCACTGCGACTGGGAATGACCAGAAGATAATCATTGCCGTAAGGAATGCAGTCGTAGCAAGTTTCCTGGTAGCCCGCTCCTTCTTATTTATCCTCAAGTTCTTCCAAACAATATCGCTCGGAGCAGCTGAGATTGCCCTTGGATTCATATTCGGGGTTTTCCTGGGTGTCATGCGTCTAAAAGCAGTCTCGGCAGCTTGTTGACTATCAAATTCGATGAAGATTGCCGGGACAAGCTTGGCGTTTGATACTTGATGGGCATTTTGTTGCTTCTCAACCTCGGGGAGGATTCTGCGGAGTTCCAATCGCGCCCAGTCAATCGTATCTACCTTGTGACCCATACATGGAATATTTCCTAATCGGTGTGTTGGGCGGTCCTTTTGTTTCTGATATCTTGAACCAGGAGAAGCGAGTTCAGCGTCATCTGCCGAACTATCCTTTCGCTTATCTCCCTTCTTCTCCCACTTTAATCTTCTCTTATTTGCAATTTTGCATAGTTTGATCTCTGCGTTCTCTAGCTTAATGGCATCTTTGTCTCGCTCCTCAATCAAGTCCTCTAAATCCTTGCAGTCTGTGGAAATCCAGACTCGATGTAAGGAAGTTCCAAAAAGTTCTTGTAGCTTTTCTCTGCTCATGTACTCATCAGGGACATCGGTAAAGAGGACCGTTCGAGAAGATATCTTGGCAGCGTTAAAGGGGGCGAGGAGGTATGCATGGCGAAGATTGATGAAGTAGACGGTTTCTCTTGTAATTATGTACATCACAAACTACTATGGTTAGTACTCAGTGGGAGACATGTGCGCAAAACGTACCGAGAAGAAGATCCACCCAAGAAACACATGCGCGTAGTATCGATTCTTGCCTTCTTTGTTGATATTAGAGAAGGAAATGGCATCGAATTGAGTCTGTCCTCCGCCACCAGTCGCATTGACAGGAAATAAGATCGGAAAGGTAAGACACGCCCCGACAAAGCAGATAAAAGCCAGCATCTTGAGAAACCTCAAGTAAAGGTAACCATCCAGTGATTGATGATTGAGAACATATTCGTCAGGAATATTCCGAAAACTCTTCAGCCAACCAAACCTCCCTTGGGGTAACTGAGTTGTTTTCTCACTGTATGCTAGTTAGTGCTACTCTATCGTGCCTAGGAGTAAATTGAAGAGGTTAGGCGTTCCTCTGAACTGTGGAACAATTCCATTCATTCTCCAACAACGTTTGAAAGAATCTAGGATTCCAAACTTGAATTCTTCCAACGTTCCCGAAGAATGAGTAGAACTGTCCCAAGATATCCGAAGCAACAGGAGTGTATATACGAATAGAGGTTCTTACTTGTCGTGCAGTGTCTCCAGGAAGGTTCGTGGTCGGTAAACTCGTTGGAACCGATTCCGCAAAATGAAGAAGAGTGCGACAAACACGCCGGCTGTAATTCCCACTGGGATCAACGTCGAAAGAAACCCGGACAGAGAGTTCGAAGTTCCAACACTTGTGCCAGACCCAGCATTTTGGGTATCGGGCGATGAAGACTGTTGTGAGATCTCGTCAGCTATTGTTCACCGCTTCACCCTCCAGACTCGTCCGATGCAAAGAAAACCTACCATTTTTGCTCAGCAGAAGACTCAATACATTTCCCAACCCCAAACTCTGTATCTTGCAAAAAGAGTGAAAAGAAAGTCGAACCTGCGAGTAGGTATCCAAAAAATCGAGGTGCTCAAAAGTACGAACACAACAGCTCCCAAAACAAGGAAGGATCAACAACTCTATCAATCCAAAGCCCTAGCCCATCTACGTAGTACAACAAAAAGCTGGGGCAAGGGCCTCCAAGGAAAAAGCATGTACTATACATGCCCAAGGTGCACTGGACTCGTCATCCCGCTGTGGCTTGCCGCATGATGCACATTCCCCCAAGGTAGAAAGGTAGTGGCGGAAACTCGACCAGTCTTTCCCTTCTGCTGATGTAGGAAGGCAAGACCTTCCCTGTCTTGCCCCCGAATATCAAGCCATACTTCTCAAATATCTCCCATTGATTCAAAATATTTTTCAATAGGCAAAATCTAGTATTTCGAGAGCATCTAAATGAAGCGACGTATCGAATACAAAATATACTCGCATTATTCTATGCGGTTCGTCGGTATTTCGATCGTAGAGATCGCCAACTTTTCTCACGAGTCATCGCGAGTTTCGAGTCCAGCTCACGTCCATCGATATAAAGTTTTGGCTAGCTTATAGCTCCTTCCCCGACATAATACTGGCAGCGGATCACCCAATAACCGCAAAGAGCCTAGACCTCCACGCTCAGCTGTGAAGGGACGACCTGACTATCAGGTACTGGTACCGTGGCGGTTCTGGTGTAACTAGACACCAAGGAAATTGGCAGTGGAAGCACATGAAAGAGAGGATAATATTCTTCCTTCGTTTTCACGATGACGAAATTCCTCCCTAAAACAAGAACTTTTTGGTGTAACGAAAAGAAAACCACAACAGCACTCGCTGCCTATTTGAACTGTTTTTTATTTCCCCTAGATTCTACCCTTAAAAACAAATGCGACCCATGTTTACTTGTACTGTACAAGAAATATATACCAGCCCATTAATCAATCAATCAATCAAACTCTGACAAAGGGCCATACCCCCAAGTAAATCCCCAGCTATGACATCAATACCTCCCGTATCCCGATCCTCAATCCCAAAGCCCACAAACATCACATCATCAAGATATCCATGATATTTCTGCCCCTGCTGCTTCCACGAGATGCTCGTGGTAAAAAGCATTTCCGTCTGGTTCCACCCAGCGCGATTCTCCTCTGGGAAACCATCTGGCATTCTTCCCTTCCCTGGACCGCCTCGGCCATGAAACCATATCGGTTTCTGTGAAATGCCATGGACTTCGAAGGGCGCTGACTGCTTGAAGAGCATGACGAAGGGGTCGTATACTCCGTGCCAGTCGAAGAAGGTTTTGTGGTGGAAGATGGTCATGATAAAAGTGTTGGTGTCGTCGGGCTTGCATGCAGCATCTGACCGTACACAGAGGGTGATTTTCAAAGAATTCGTAGCCTGGTGGATATCTTCCAAATGCTCGTTTGCTCTGGGAGCCTTTGGCATGAACTCCTTGAGACACTTTTCATCCTTGGGAGCAGCCAAGGGTGCCAGGTCCTTCCCCGTCGTCCCATTGTACTCCAACTTTGCAAAGGAGCGTTTTGGCTCAATATCCATGTGGACATACATCGTATCGTTCGAATCCCAGAATACGAACCAATTCTTTTCAATCACTCCGAATGGTGCCGGTCTCACGACTTCCGTCGCCTCTCTGAACTGTATTTCTTCATTGACCATCGATACTTCCATGCCCCAATCGACCAAAATCCTGAAATCCAGCATCCATTGCCCAAAACATGTATATTTCGAAATCGAGCCGTACAGGGCATACGGTCTTTCAGGTCCGTAGAAAATTCTCGCGTCGTGTGGCCCAATACTCAAGCCAAAGAATACCGGTACTTTTTTTGCATCGCCACAATTTTCCTTGGGTCCAGTGGTGGCCGCGATGGGCAGGATGGATGTCGGGGTATTGCATACGAACGTTCCATTTTTGAATACAACATTGCAGACTATCTGCGTAAAAAAGTACGAGTTGGGGACTGCGCGCTGGTTGTGTAATTGTGCAACAGCAATCCAGGTGTCGTTGTAGATTGGATGTGGGATGAGGTTGGGGTTGATGCCCAGCTGTTCCCCGAAATCGATGCGGAAGTACTTCTTGTCTGCTGTAGAGACAGAAAACACCTCATGATGCGTTATGGTAGGGTCCCAGTCCGACGACAAACTCGCATCTGGTGCGGGTTTCGACGGTGAGGGCTTCGACGGCGAGGGCTTGGATGGAGGGGCTTTTGAGGGAGGTAATTTCGAGGGGGGGTCCGAAGAATGGGAAGGATCGAAATCATGTTTGTCGTCACCACTCGCTATGGGAGAAGGTGTCGTGGAGTGTGGGGTTTCACCGGAGGGGTGATATGGCTCCGTCGCGGCGTTTGTGGTATCTGAGTAGTGCACATTGTAGAATCTATATGTGATAGTGACAAAGGCGAAAAGAATGATTGTGATGGCAATTATTGGGCGCATCGTGAGTGCTCGATGAGGCTACATAAACCTCAATTGAAGGTGGTTTGGTCAAAGGTTACGGACGCGATCGCGACTGGATTTCCAAAATCTGGTTATGCACGAGTCGGGGATGACCTCCCAGGATCATCTTTCGATCCGAGGTCCATGTGCAAATGCTACCGTTTCATTTCAAGGAGTGAGGACCAATCAGGGGGGAAAGACGGTCCAACCGCAACACCAAGCAGAAGGTAGAATTGTCAAGGTGCGGAGATACAAGTAAATACTAAGAAATAAAAGCGACAGTCGAGATATCTTGTCGTTCTGAAGTATTGACCTAGCTAGATATCTAAGACGAGTACAGACAATGGTTCTGAAAGACCTATGTTGGGATAGTTGTTAAAATAAGTTCCTCTCCAGAAGAACCCGAATGTCCCTTTTATCATCCCCTGCAAGGCGGGGGCGGGGTTTCCTATTTGGTTATTGACCAATGAAGGATGTGGAGCAATCAGCTCCAGAATCATGGGGGTGGGCTCAAATCCAATCCTTCCACCGTCAATTTAAAGGAGTCATTTCTATAGAAAGTTAGTAATAGATAAAAAGGGTCGGCACATTTCCAATACCTGGAATAGCTTCCTCCAACATCAAGATCAAGTCTTCCTCGAAGGCAATCATCAAAATCCACATCGATAGCGAGCAAACCATCTTCTTCCTCCCAAAGTGGACCTTGCAACACCTCCCCCAGTGGCGATATTATGCAGGAGCCTCCTCTGCAAATATATTCCGATCCAGCTAGCTTAGCTTTTGCCTTTCCTTCCGTAGTACTTGTAGTGCCAGGGAAAATGATTTCATGTCCATCTTCTGTGATGGTTGATTTTCTTCTCAATTTCGATGCGGTTGGTTTCTCGTCAGGCAAGACAATTTCGTTACCTTCTTCGTCCGTGATTGTTGACTTCCTTCTAAGGCGTGGGAGAGCGCTTCCATTTGTCCCCTCCTTGAAGTCCTTTCCGTTCGTGTTTTCGCCATGAGGCTGCTGTTCATTTGCGGTGATCCAATCCGGAATGTTAGATCTTGTCATACACTGGTTTGCGCTCAACACAACGCATCGGCCCTCCAAAGCAACTGTCTGCATCAAGGGCAGCCAAGTAGGTCTAGCATCCGCTGTTGGAGCCAAGTATAGGTTGACGTTTTGAGAATACAGTGCTTGACGAAGTAATGGCATGTAATTCTCCCAACATATGGCAGCTGCGAGAGTCAACTTGATCCCTTTGATTGTAGTCGTGATCGCTCGAAGAGAGGATGGCTGGCCTTGACCCCAAATCAACCTTTCGCTGCCTGTCTGGAGGATGTCAGCACACATTCCCAGGAAATAGCATGATGTTCCTTAAAGATAATATCCGAAAACCAAGCGATAGGCTCTGGGTATAGTAGAGTATAAATCCCTTACAACAGTAAGAGTACCTACCGGCATAACCTTCCTCCTCTTTCCAATCACCCCGAGCTTGGGACAGACATACACGACCCCGCAGTATAAAGTCCCTCCACATCTCTCTACCAGGCCGGTAACAACAAACACACCCGTCTCCCTCGCAATCCTCTCCAGCTCCTCTCTCGTTCCATCGCCGCGTATGCCACTTTTGGAAGTTTCCAATCTCCTCTCAACCCATTGTATGCCAGCCCCTTCCGGGGTATCTCCCAGGTCAACAGCATCTTTGAAATAGTGTAGGAATTGTTCGCGACCCTCGGGTCTTCGCGCCCCGACTGCTGCGCCAAAGGTGGCAGTTCGTGGGTAACCTCCGAGGTAGGCTTCTGGGAAGAGGATGAGGTCGATTTTCTGTGATTGAGCCTTCTTCGTGGTCTGCTCTAATGCTGCGAGGGTTTCGGCGGTGGTGTGGAGAGTGTAGGATTGAGCGACTGCGAGCCGGAGTTTCTGTGACGACATTTTGGGAAATGATTATGTATTGTTCAAGGGGAATAATAAAATCTTGTAATTGAAATAATCCTCATGATTCTCACGAACGTCTGAAGCTGTTTTGTAGTTAGTTGTATCTACCTATGTAGGTAGAGCTTAGGTGCGGGGCATTGCAACAGTGGAGTGATTGATTGCGGTTACCCCACCATTCCAAGGGTTCGTTCAAAGCCCGTCTTCAATCCAGACATCAGAATTCTCCTCGTTCAAGAAATGTTCAAATCCCGAGAGAGTGAATGATTAATTCTCTTCTGTCACTACAACGTGGATCCTCGCTTTGGTGAGCAACAAGGGACCTGGACATTTCCTGGCGAGACTTACATCTCAGCATCTCGGAGACTTTCAGAGTATTAGTGTATCAGGGACTGTCTTTCCCCCTGCTGGTTTGTCGTGTATCTAAACATTGAAGAAGAGAGTAACTCAGCACAATCCTAGTTTCTTCTCTCGTTCGTTGGACGATCGTGGTAACGGAATGACCCCGCACCAAGACTGATGGCGAGCACCTCTATGAATGAACATCAACCGGTGTGTTATGCTAGTTCCAACGAGTAGAATATTCATTCATCATCTGGTATGTTGACTTCTTTTGTGTATGCTTTGAAAGCTTTCTTCTCATGATTCTTTTGTCTCGAAATCAGCTTTAAGAAAAAAGTATCACACAACCAAAATTTCATCTCCATCTCTCATGTTTTGAACATCACCCTGCTTACGGAAGAGGATCCGAATCTCTATCATATCTGCGTCGGTCTTCCTTCCAAGAAAGCTCACGGAGTATAGCATGATTTTGTTTTATATTAATGAATTCTGGAGATTTTCCGGCTCCGACCCAGTCAAATCACAAGCTATACGCCATTTCGAAGCCATCGTTACACAAAACTGGTATTTAGGCATGTGGGGATTAATTCCGCTCTCCTTTTCTCTCATCTCGATTCCCATGACCATGTCTTGACATAATATCGAGGCAAGATAAATTTGCCTATGGACGAAGTCGCTCAGGCTGGAAGTAAGGAACATAGCCAGAATGGCTTGGCTATGTCCTTTCAATACTTCGGAGAATAAGCCTCCATAGGAATACAATATTGTACTTCCGTAAGAGATGGCAAGTATTCCCACGCTGGAATTATAAGAGTTTCTTATATTCCACATCTTTTGTTGCAATGCAATAGTGGAGCTTTCGACACTTTCAAACTCCTTTCATTTCTCTCGCCAGCATGAAGCTCGGTACTCTTACTCTTGCAAGCTTCTTCGTCGCTAGCTCTTTAGCACACGGTGGAGTTTATACCTACGAAATCGATGGTAAACAATACGATGGGTAAGTACCAAAATTCTCCCCTCCCTCCCTTCTCCACATCCAGCTCATAAGCTTTCTTATTCTTTTCAAAAAACTAGCTAAAGAAACCAGAAATCCAATCAGAATTCCTTCATTGGTGGCAAACATGTCGAGAGACTCCATTCAGAGGCGATGGTGGTACTACCCAAACTACGACATGACTTCTCCAAACACCACGTGCGGTTATGATGGAGGCCCCGAGTATTCAGATTTCAAAGCCACCCTACATGCTCCCATCGAAGCAGGGAAAACCATCACCGCTTATTACGATACCGCGGATTTTGACCCGAAGTATGAGAGGGGGTTGGAATATGAGGTTCGATTCCTTGAGGACTTTTTAATTCTTACGACGTGAAATGGGGATTGAAAACGCATACTGATGGGAAGTAGGTGTCTGTTTGGCCTCATAGTGATGGACCTATGCAAAACTATATGGCCAGATGTCCAGGCGACTCTTGTATTGGATGGGAACCCACGGGAGATGTTTGGTTCAAGGTCAATGAATATGGATTGGAAGATGGCCTGGTAGCTGAGAACTGTCCGTCAATTTCTTTCCCCTCTCCTTCCATCCAATTACGAATAGTTTACTAAAACCCCTACTCACCCAGTCACTACAAAAATCCAAACAGATCCCAGCACAAACACAAGCTACCCCTACTACGATTACGGTATATCCTTCTCCTTTCCATCCATATCAACACATACATCACTAACCCCTCTCTCCAAAGTATGGCAACAATACCGCCGCATCTTCGGCCGCCGCCACCAATACGGCTACCAAAACGGCAACCAAACCGGCATCCCAACCACCATCCCCGCCTCCCTCCTCCCAGGAAAATACCTCCTCCGCACCGAAGTCCTCTACTTCTACCCCTCCGATACCCTCGCGGACCCACCACTCCCGCCTGGATACCAACTATATCACAATTGTGCTCAGTTGGATGTCCGTGGGAAGGGGGATAAATTCCCGGATAAGGAGAGTTTGGTTGCTATTCCTGGCGTCTATAGGCCCGGGGATGAGGCGTTTTTGTGGTATAATGATAGGTATCCGGTGCCTTATAGGTTTCCGGGTCCTGAGGTTTGGACTGGGGTGTAGGAGGGATGAGTTTTCGTGTGGGTGGGGATTTGGGATGTCTGTAGTGCTGATGGGAGGATGCGGTTTCGTTTGGGTGAGGTTAAGAGGGTAGATTTGACGATAACGTTGCCTTTTTTTTTTTTTGGAGTTATCGCAATCAAGCAACTATAGGCTTCAAAATGGTGACTTCGTCTTTATTTCTCGGAATGTTTCTTATTGGACACGTGTTACTCACATTTTGCATGACCCTCACTGTAAAAAGCTTCAGTTAACAACAGCGTCTCACTCCATCTTGAGGAACACTTCTAATAACCTCAACTATAAAGATGTCATTCTCCACACAAGGCTTGCCACTACTACTATCTTAACAACCCTCTCCAACCAGCCCATTATTTAGGAAGGGAGTGAAGTCGTATAACTCGTCCGGATTTCAACCATCAGTCGAAATATTAAGCACTGTCAGACGGGAGTACAATTCGCAATCAAATGCCTGGAAACCTTTTGGTTAAGAATTCGAGTTATACTAGGAGATATATGAGCCGAGGTATCAGGTGGTGAGTTGAAGCTGTCTTCCGTTAAGCTGACGCTATATCGGTGTGTCTCTTGGAAACTGCCTGGAAGAGAGAGGAGTGTAGTCAAAGAGATCTATAGACGAGGTACTTCCTTCCATCATCCTTGAGAAGTACTGTATATGTTTGGACTTGCATTCCACTGTAAGGAGTGAATGAGTAAACCAAATTTTTCGGTAGATAGGTATGAAATCTTCTGCTACCTTTAAGTAGAGAAGGCCCCACCCAAACCTAAGGAGGTATCTAGTTGCTCCTACGTTTGTGTATCCTTTAACATCATCGCTGTATTTCACTATTATATACTATACAGTTATTCATGTTGAGACGTCTTCCTCGTGGAAGATTCTCGGTTTTTCTCGAGAGCTTCTTAAGAATGTAGTATTAGCTTTACCTAAGGATGGAGAGATACATTGAGTCCACCTTGAGACGTCTTCCTTGTAGGAGATTTTCGGGTATTCTCCAGAGCTTCTTAAGAATGCCACAGTATTTTTACCTAGAAAGAAAGATTAAGTCCACCTTAGTTTTAAAACTAATATAAGAATTCTATATTTTCTAGAGTAATAAAGTTACTTAAATACTAATAGATACTTATTATATAAATATTTCTTATATTTATTAAGTAGAAAAGTTTAAATAATTAACTTAGTATATAGAAATGTTAATTTATTTCTTCTTAACCATCGGTATATATTGAAAATATTACCCAGATAAATTGAATCATATGACCCATCACGAGACCCACTTTTTAAATCAAAACATTGCGCTGTCCAACTTCACGACACGATTCATCAAAGGAGTCTCGTTATTTTGAATTGTAGATTCAATTCTTGATCGTTTTTCCATGAGCAACTTTAAAGTCAGCTTATCATGTCCCATCCATTCTCATCGCACTTAAGGTGCAAAAAAGAAAAGAGGTCATTCGGACATTCCATGCAAAGCTAGCTATCCCACATTCCGTATTCCCCCCTCGATCAAGATCACCAGTTTTTCCGAAAAATTATCGTCCAGCCATCCATTAATTAACAACCTCTCTCATCTCGTCAAGCGTGATATCGTAAGAGGAAAAAAGAGACAACACCCCGCAGGGCAAAATATGAGCAAGAAGAAGAGAGTAGGGGTATCGACAAAGCGCGCACCATCCCATTAAGAGCCATTACATCCACCGACCATTTGTTTGTTTTTCCGCCCATAGCCGTCGTCAAGTACCTCGAAAGAAATCTAATCGTGATTTGGACTTTTTGGGTATATATTGAGGACATTTACAAGACGAGAGCGGCGATTCCGACGGCGATGGCCATACCGGAAAAGGCAGTCTGTTGAGCACCTCCAGCTGATGAGGATGATGATGGGCCACTGGCAGCAGTGGACGCTCTTGATGATACTCCTGAGGCGACACTTGAGGCAATGCTGCTAGCTCCGGAGAGAATAGATGAAGCTCCGCTCGAAGCACCGGATGCCACAGAGCTAGCTCCCGAGATGGCAGTTGAAACGGCACCACTGGCATCGCTCACTGCAGTAGACACGGCACCAGATGCACCAGAGAAGATAGTGGTTGAGCCAAGAATTGAGGTTGCGATGGCACTTCCTCCGGATGAAACGACGGAAACGATGGCGGAGGTAGAGACGGCAGATCCAATAGCTGAGGCACCTGAACCGATGGCGGAAGTCCCTGATCCTACAGCGCTAGTAACACCTCCAAAGATTGTGGTAGATCCGACGACGGCTGTGGAAATGGCCGATCCTCCTGATGAGACGACCGAGGCAATTGCGGAGGTGGTAATGGCGACTGGAAGAGCAGTAACCGAACCGGAACCGCTGGCAGTGAGGAGGGTTGTTGGCTGGTTACCGGTGGCTGATGCAGCGGCCGAAGACGAAGCTTGAGAAGCCACGACAGCTATTAGACGCGTTAGTTGTTGTCCAAACAAGGCAATTGAAGTTGTGTAGACTTACCAGAGCAGTAGGTTCCACCATAGGCGATGACTGAAGCACCAACCTCAGCTCCACAAGCCTCGTTGGCACAATCACGGACACCGTAGCTGAAGTTTGGGTTCTTGCACAAGCAGTTGGCATCTGGGGAACCGGCACATCCAAGAGCAGGAGCCTGAGCAAGCATGTTGTTGATACAGGTTTGCTAGAGAGAAGGTTAGCAATTAGATGCGAGATGAAACACGAAAGATCGACTTACTCCGCATGATGGGAGAGTATTGACTTGGGCGAGGGAAGAGACGACGAATGCGCCGAGGGTGATCATGGAGTATTGCATCTTGACGGTGGAGGTTGGAGGAAGTGAAGGATGTTTGAAGGTGTTGATGGGGAGGTGGAAGAGGTGAGGTGAGGTGAGAGTTGAAGAAGTTTGGACTGGAATAGATGGGATTGTTGGTGTGTGGTTTCAAGAAAGAGAGAAAGTTGCGATGGCGAAGGGGTTGATAAGTACTTTTTTTCTTCTTTCGCAAACGAAGAGCTTAAATTGAGGAGGTTGAGGGAGGATGGGAAAAGGTGGGTAAGTCAAGGCGATGGACAGCCAAAGCTTGCTTTTTGGGACGGAAAGAACGAGTGACGATGGACAGGCCACCCCAACCTGGAACTCCTTGCACTCCTTGCACTCCTTGCACTCCTTGCACTCCCGATCCCCATACATGGTGAACTACCTCCACTCCTCACACCGATATCCATGTCCAACATGGCCTTTTCAGTCTTTGCCCACCTCATGGATGGGACTGGGTCAAAAGTCTTGAATTGGCGTTGCACCAACCTCTTTCCCTCTCAGGAAACATCTCCACACTCGAATCTCTTCCCTCCAGTCTACTTCTACCCACGCAAACGAGGGGTTCAGTCTTATGCTAGACAATCCGCCGTCTATTGACTCTATTGGAATCCGAAGCATTAGCACCAGGCCAGCGTCGACGCGATGCCATGCGATGCGGGAGAGAGATTCTCCTGACCCCTTCCAAGAACAAACTAGTCACCCAAGCACGAGCACGAAAATAACAGGTACACGCACAAACACTCGCACCCGCCAGGAACACCCACAAGTTGGACAATACTAGCTCCAGTCTAGCTTTCTCCAGCTCCCAAGCACCTTTCGAGTCAGCATTCAGCATTCAGCTGTTCCTATTCCTTACTTCATATCCGGCGCTTCTACGAAACCTTAGCAAAGCCATATACGGACACCTCCAAATTACGGATTATCAAAAATGTGTTACAACCTGCATGTGCTTTCCTGTATTGTTGGTTGTTGGAGTGCGGTTGGAGCCCAGCCACTACTTCCGACCTGCAAGCCTGCAGCAACTTGACCGACATCCTTGATTGATCGGAGGCTGGGATGGGAAGAAGTCCAGCATCATGAGAAAATCAAGCAAGCAAGGAAGAAGAGATTCAAGAGAATCTGGAAAGACGACGAACAGTGGTACCGAGGCCCCGTTCAAGGAGGCTGGCCAGGCGACGTTGATTGCCAGGCGCTTGCTCGGCCGTCAAACAAGGTACCAACCCCTCTTCAATGATCATCAACCAGCATCTTGATCAAGGTTCTGTTTGTCGACCTGACATCACCAGATTCCACAGATCTCCATGCCACTTTGCTTTTGCGCAACCTGTTCATCTCCTTTCCCATCAATCAAAATTCACGACATCATCGGGATAAAATACACACTCGGAAATGACTGGCCTGGCTAGTGGCGACAAGATGACATCCGCTCCGTGGAAAAGGGGACAAACAGAGTGGCATACGTAAGTACATATGGAGGCTTTTCCCACAATCGCCGCAACCAAGAATTGATTGCCAGCACACAGCACAGCGCAAGAAAATAGTTGCATTCATGGCCACTCTGTTGCAGCATCGTCCCGTCAACCAACGAATTTTCCATTTCCCTTTTCTCGTACAAGAGCAGGTTGGGAGGACTGCCGAGTGACGTCTGTCGAACAAGGTTACTGCTGTGGCCAAGCTCTCAATCTCAAACGGCACCAATGAAAGGTCTCGCTCGTTTTCCGAGGACCCAGGAACCAGCAGGTTAAATGCGTGCCCCTGGTGGTCGGCAACGCGAAACACAACCAGGGAAGTGGTGCTGCTGAGCCAACCAAGGGACTCCAAGCACTGTTCCCCAGACAATTCAGGGATTGACCCGCTTTTCGATCTGGACCTCGAGTCTGGGTATCGTGCCAAATTCCCTGTTGAGCTGAATGCGATATCGTGGACACTCTCTTCTCAATGCAATTTCCATATCAGGGCTTCTCCGACTTTTGTCTAAATGAAGTACCAGTACTCGAGTAGACTCCAACTGTTCCGAGCTGTTCGAGTACGCCCAAAACCGACACCGCTTCCTTTTTGAAACGAAGCGCCCATGTGATTTTCTGCTTCGAATATCAAAAATAAACCAATCAATGATCGACACCTCAAATCATTGATTCGTGGCACGGTCGCTGTGGCTGGTGGACTTGCCACCCGGTCGATGATGATCTAGTCAAGCTGTTGTTAGGGTTCAGGTTGACATGGGTTCGGATCTTCCCCATTCTCACCGACTTTGGCGAAAATCTTCTCTCAATTTTCAACAAAGTTCCTAAGAGCAGGAAAGAAGACAGGATGAAGCAGCTGGATTGAGTTCTACCATAAAGTATGATTGTCTCCATTATACGACAAACTCGTGGTCCGAGGGAAATCTGCACGAGAGCTCGGACAGGAAAAATCAAGGTTTCTTCGCTGTCAAAATTTATTGCCCCCTTGGCACGGCACGTTTATCTTCAAGTCACATGAGACACAGTGACCGCTCCCTCTGCATGACGAAGATAGGCTGGGTTTCACTGGAGTCGTATGATTCGAGGAAGATTTTCATCATGCTTCTTGATTTTTCTTCATCAAATTGCTTTTCGAATTTAATCAACACTTGAATTTTCAACACCCAGTCACTTCTGTCATAATCCAACTGTCTGGTTCAACAACCAGTTCTTGGGAGGACGACGATTATCTTGCTTCGCGATATTGGATATGTTTATCACCGCCATGTTGAGGTATTTTACAAGTGATGCACGCCTCGGCGATTGATTCTAA
Organism: Hymenoscyphus scutula; assembly: GCA_001399465.1. NCBI lineage: Eukaryota > Fungi > Ascomycota > Leotiomycetes > Helotiales > Helotiaceae > Hymenoscyphus > Hymenoscyphus scutula. The sequence continues at coordinate 72,708 of LKTO01000055.1, forward strand.
CCACAGTGTGGTACATGAAAATCATTCGGCAACCGATGTCAATGGATCAGAAACAAGTGTCTTGGTACTTGAAAGTCTTCGATTTTGTGTTTAGGGACATTGTCGAATCCCAGCCTTTCACTTTGTCGCGCAAGCATTTTCATTTTTTTTACTAATTGGCCGGTTCATTTGTTTGTTTAGGGATTTACAGACGAGTTCTAAGAAGTCTCAGGATTTGGATGGAGAACCCTTTCTGAGACGTGCATCAGGCAGTGCGACTGTTGAAGATATCATAAAGCTGTGGTTTACGTGAAACTATCCTTCAGAGGCGTTTGAAACATCTATCAATTCGTATTGCTGATATGGGATCTGTTTTTCGTAATTGTTTCTGTAAGTGTCTTACCTATTTTTCCGTGCTGGCCTCGGTTTCCGAATCCACGACTTCTAATCGGGGATTCTGTTGACTTTTCTTTGTCGGGAACTGGAAGAATTCTATGCTATCGATGGACTAATTTCTGTTCCGAGTTGGGCTAAGGTTACCCATTTGAACTATGCTGCTTGGATACTTGTACCACTTTTTACTTTTTTCCCTTTCCAAGTTGGAAGGAACGTAAAATTGAGGGGCGCTGCTCCTGGAGTATATATTCCCTGCTTTTCCGGTTTGATCTCTCCATACGAAACAGTCTGCTTTTGGACATGCTGCCACTGCCAGCGGGGAATAGAAGATATCCAGTTGCTTCACTACAAATTTCGCAGAGACTGTTAGAACACGCTTCAGGCAATGATTGGCGTTATATGATGTATCATATATGGACGTTACTCGTTTTTCAGGACATGTGGAAGGGAGATTCGAAATGGCCGCTTAATTCAGACATGGCCCTCCCGAGAGAGGTCCACGAGCACGTCTTTGAACAAAACCATCGAAAGCAAAGACGTTGAAAACCTTTGAAGTCGAATTTGAAAGTCATGCAAGTTGCGAGTTGGTCTCTTTTAAGACCAAAAATGAAGGCAATATTCGAAAACAGCTTGGTGTTCGGCGGTAAATAGGTCTCTTTCTTTAAATTCCCTTTTTTTGGTCGGTAGTTTAGATGAAGAATGAGATATCATAGTGCCTAGGTAGGATGCTGTTGAAGACCATGGATAGTATATCTTTTTTTGAGTAATATTTGAGCGAAATTATTGATGGGTTCGTTTTGTTTTTCTTCAATTACTTACTTCTTATAAGTAAGCTTCTCATTTTTATATATCCTTGTCGTATTTTGGGGATTGGGAGGGAACCTTGGGACACTTGGGACTTATACTTTAGAGGTATGAGTCTTTACTCCATACTTTACTTTTTCTTCTTCTTTTTGATGAGGACGAATTATGAGATTCCGTTCTTGAGGGAATGAAGCTATCCTCCCGGAGAATTATCGATTCTGTAGAAAGAGAAAATTAGATGACTGAGAGGTGGGGTTCTATTTTTGAGGTTGAAAGTCATTTCATTCGAATACGCTCGAATCTTAACGGGTTGATTAGTAGTAGATGGAATAGCTTTAATTCTCTTTTCCGGAGACGGACTTCTTTCGAGGAGGAACGGGGTAGGTGGGATTGGGGTCTTTTAAATCGGGGGTTTCCTTTTTGTGAATTGTGTTTGATATTGAAATTATATAATAGCAAGGGAGGTATTAAAGGGGATAAAAGTAAGTTTTCTCTAATTGAAGACCTGAGATAAACTCAGCTGGGGTTTTCTCTAACTGCTAATATATACTCTATATAATAAATGAAGATTAGGATCCTTGCGAAATAGGGATACCATGCCGACCACCTTGACATCTGGAGTAAGTCGAGAAGAAAACATCTTGAAGATTTCTTTCTCCTTTGTCGTCTTTTTTTTCTCACGGGAGATGGAGGGTGTTGTTTCGTTCGTTCTGTTTTCGTTTTTTAAAGTCTGTACGGGTTTTCGACGGGAGTTTGGGGTTCGACGGTATATTTGGGAGGGAGATCTTTAATTTTCTTAGATGAATATTTTGGATCTTAGACTCTGAGCCTCTGGAAGATTAGTTGTATAGTACGGTGACGGAATATCATGTTTATTCTTTCTTTTAGTAAAACTGCATCAAGGACGAAGGGACTAGGCCCTACTGGTATGTTTCTCTGTTCTTCCTGGTTTCGTGATGTTTGGGATGGAGTTGGATACTTTTTGAAGAGCAATGTATCATGTTAGCGTTGTTGAGTGCGAGTAGGTAAACTTTTTCGCTATTAGTAGGGAATTTGTGAAATTGCTTGAGGTTCTTTGAAGGTGTTTTTGGGTGACCTTTCGACAATTAGGGTTACTTTTTGTTTAGCTATTTCCAGGTAACCTATAGATAGATTAGTATTTGTTGTTATAGGATTTAGGTAATCTAGGAATTACTAGACTCTTTTCCTTTTTTTAAGGTGTTCGTAGAGAAGATTAGTTTAGATGTATTGTTGTGCTATCTTGTGCTATCTTTAAATAGGTAGCTTGGTATTTCCTGAAGCTGAGTGCTACTGAAAGTATATGAAATCTGGTGTTCTTAAGAGGACTCCTACACTGGCTGGCGGTATGAGAAATGAGCAGAGTAGAGTAACTGCACTCACTCTCTACTCTGAGTTACTTAAAGTAATACGCTAAGCAGTTAGGCTATTTAAGACCGACTTGGCCGGAGCTCTACAGTAGTATTAAAAGTAGTATATAGATACCGCCGAGTCGCTAAACTGTAGTACTTGGTAAATTACCTATTTTAAGTAAGAAACTAGAGAGAGAGAATAAATAAGTGAAGTAGTTTACTTGGGCAAGTATTTAGTGAGGGCCCTTAGACAGCCAGTAGTGACGAGCTGAAGGGCCCTCACTAAATACTTGCCCAAGTAACTTTAAAGATAACATATTACTTATAAATTCTGGTACTATAATCAATCTTTTATTTTTCCTTTGGAAATCTAAACCAAAGTAGATATAAGAAGAATTTGGGTGAATAATTACAAATTATTAATTTAGTGAAACATTTTTTTCTACTTAACTGACAAAAGATCCTTCTAGTACGGCATCCTGAATACACTAAAAGTCGGAAATGACTAAATCGTAAATCGCAAATCGCAAATCGTAAATTGTAAATCGTAAATCATAAATCGTAAAACTTATAAGGTAAGAAGAGGTCAGAAGCTCTTAGATTTAAAATTGTTCCTATCTCTACTATTATATCGTTTATTCTTATACTTAAACTCTCTCTTTCTCCTTCTCTCTCCCTTCCTTCTCTCTCCCTTCCTTCTCTCTCCCTTCCTTCTCTCTTCCCCCCTCTTCTTACTTCCTTTCTTCTCTCTTCCTTCCTTCTCTCTTCCTTCCTTCTCTCTTCCTTCCTTCTCTCTTCCTTCTCTATACTAACCTCCTAAATTAAGAAGAGGGGGGAAGTAAGAAGAGGGGGGAAGTCAATATTTCAGGGGAATGTTAGCCCTAGCGTAGGTAAGTATTCTTCTTCCTCTCTTTTTATTTAATTTAAGAGCAATATAAGGATATACTACCTAGATAGTAGACTATCTAACGAAGGCCTGTTATATATATGATACACATATGATTTAACTATTATTATTCTCTAGAAGTAATAAGGACGAAATATATTACTTAGATACTTAGTATATAGCTCTGTAGAGAGAGAGAGAGTAGGGCTAAACTTAAATCTTTTTTTTACTTCTTTCACTTATAAAAAGTAGTAATTTGTGATTTACGATTTGCAATTTGTGATTTATTAGTCATTTCTGACTTTTGGTGTATTCAGGATGCTGTATCTAGAAACATGAACTGATATTTGTTTCATTCTAGTAACAGTATATAAACAAGTTTGTTTCTCTAATCTTTTAACTTAAAATAAATCAATATCTTTAGATGAGAAAAAACCAAGGGTTGTTAAATCATGTTCTAGTAAAATCACTGGAAAAAATAAGTTTTCTAAACCATATAGTGATAAAAAATTATCAAATTAAGCGAGCAGTGAACCCCTTTAATGGAGTACATCGCGTCACCAACCGCCCAAAGCACCGTACCTCACCTAAAAACCAGCAACTTCTTTATGCACATTATTCTTCAATATTTGCAGTCTGCTAATCCGCAACATCACAACACGACAACGCCCCGCTCTACCACAATGGACTCCCAAGCTTTAAGCATCGCAGAAGAAGTAAGTCATTGAAGAGATTCATTCACATTCCCCCCAAGTTTCTCGTCCAACGATGAGCTGAACAAAGCAAGGATCAACAATTAGGAGTACTACTACAAGCACCCAGACCTAAACAATTTTTCCTCCACTAGCTCACGCTATTTTTTCCCCATCTCTCCGACAATATCCCCCTCCAGACCCGATCTCTCCCCCACCATTGCCAGCTCTCCCACCAGCAACGACAAGTCATCGCCCCATAGTATGTCCATACTAGATCATCAACAGTAACAATTTTAACAACTGCACAACATGAACTCCAACCACCCTCACCCTCCAGTCGTTGATATCCAGGCTCCCACCACCATCACCACCACAAGATGGTACCAAAGAGCAACCAGCAGCTCTCAAAAAATAATACGCGAGCTACCCCAAGAACAGGAACGAGTTCCAAAAGCGCCTCCACAAGTAGAGAGCCGCAAGGCTTCCGTTTCCGCCTCCGCCGGCATTACATTTGATATTGTCAGAGGAAGGTCCTACAATTGCCTTAGATCGTGTTTTAACTGACAGAATGGCAAAGGCGTGCTTTGCCAAACACCTATACATTGATCTGAGGAGTTGCGACGATGCAATAATATAACAACCGTCTGCTTTGTATATAATTCTACTTCGATTTTAGCACCATTTCCTCCTTCTCTTTCCACGCAAACAATTTCTCTTCAGGTAGCAGACTGTCTTCCGATGCTTGGGGATTTGCGACGAGATGGTAATACTACAGAAATACTGCTTTCTTTGTATCATTGTACTCTTTCTTTGACTGTTTTATAAACTAGTCTACATCGCTCTTTTCCGTTATTGATTTTTCCCCCCTTGGAGGGAATGGGGAATGAGAGAAATTAAAACGTCGACGGTACAAAGATATGGATTTCTTCCTACTTCAAAAAAAATTGAGCACCTTTTCTTCACAAAACTCCCCTGAATGAATGAAGAACCATGAATAATCAACCAATATGTCACCTACCAAAATACTAAAACAAACGAGTGAAGACATGGGACACATCAATGTATTACTATCTCTTCCAATTCAATGCGATTTTCACCCCCCTCCCTAAAACTCAAAATCCCCCCTGAACCCCTCAACATCCATCCCCATAACCACCTTCTCAGCCAAATCCCTCCGTCCCATCTGACTAAACACCCTCCGCAGCGTATCGTAAAGATTCGTGCTCTGATTCTGCGTAATCATCTTCTCCAAATCAGCTTCACTCATGTTCCCATTGCCATCCAGCAAATCGCGCGCTTTCTCGCGTCCCTCCCGCTCCACAACCTTATGCATCGCCAAAGCACCGAGGAGATGCGAGGCCGCTTCCTCGTAGCAGCCAATATTGATACACGAAACGCCAAGATTGTAGCGTGCGCGCACGAAGTTTGTTCGGAGGGTGAGTGCCTTCTCGTAGGCGGCGATGGCTTCTTCTGAGCGGCCTGAGTTGGCGAGTGTGGCTCCGAGACGATTCCAGAGGAGATGGACTTGTTCTCTTTGGTTTGTCGTGCCGGATTCTGTGCTTGACAAAGCGGCGGAGAAGCAGTCTACAGCTTTATCGTACTCTTCGGCACCATAGAAGAGTACACCAAGACCAACTTGAACATCCGGATCCATATGCTCGCCATCTGGTGATAATTGTGCTGCACGGATGAATAGGTCGGTAACCTTTTCATGTAGAAGATGTCGGTCGGTGAAGCCAACTTCTCGTTCTGATGAAAGATCTGAGGGGGAGATGATGGATGGGTATTTGATGGATAACCAGCGTTCCAAGGTACGGTAAGCGGTACTATCATAGCCCTCGTTAGTGTAACTGACGGCCAGCGCCATGAGTGCTGTGAGATTATTGGGGTCCACATTCATTGCTTGCTCTAAAGCTCGAATTGCCGGACTCTCCTTTTCATTTTGTGCTTGTGCCGAACCGAGAAGAACCCATGCATCGAGATGCTGAGGGTCTTTTTGGACCGCGGCTTCGAATGCCAACGCTGCTAGAGAGAGATTTCCTCCCTCGTTCATTATTCGTACGCCTTCTTCGAAGGGATTTTGAAGATCTTTGAAAGCGTTATCCTCTTCAAATAGGTATTGTCCAAGGTTGGGATCTCGAAATTGCGAGGAGTGTGTACGTAGTCCATCGAAATCGTCCCACTGGTCGCCTTCGCCACCCATACCCCAAATTCCGTTGGCCATTTCTTCTTCGGCAATCATTTCCCTACCGGCCGCTTGTTCAGCTTGTATACCTTTCCAAATAGATTCGAAATCACCAAATTCATTGGTTTCGGATTCGAGGACTGACCTGTCCATTTGATTCAGCTCTGCTTCGCCAACCAGAGACTCGTCAAGTTCTTGACCCTGTAGATCAATCTGTTTGAACTGCTCCTCCCAGTGCTCATCATCCAATTCTATCATCTTTCCCTTTCCTTTATCCTGTTGTTGTAGATTCTGTGGTCCTTGGAATTGCGTTCTATTCATCATGCCCATGCCCATACCCATCCCCCCCATACCGTTCATCATACCCATTCCACCCATACCCATTCCCATAGGTCTTTGGAAGCCCGGGGCTTGTTGTGCCAACGGGCTTGCCGTTCTCGCAGCTGCCCCTTGGCTCATTTGTTGAAATCTCGCAAAGTCCGCCTGACTGAAGGCAGCGCCCTTTGGTGCTTGGAAAGCAGCTTCCATTCTCGACTGATCCTCCATACCCGGCTTGAACTCTTGCGCCCAGTTTCCTACACCAGGTGATGCTGAACCATTACGCATAAGTGGGTTTTGGTGCAAATCGTGCTGCATAGAAAAAGCCTCGGGCATTTGGCCATTCTGTTGCATGAAGTCGTTCATCATCTGCGTAAGAATAAATATTAATACCCATTACTCCTGTGTCATACAAGAAAAAGGGTTCAAAGAAAGCTGTCAACCAATGCCACTCACATTATCCTGACTGCCGGCCATATTCATCCCATTCGTACTTCGCATGCCCTGCATGCTCCCTCCTGGTCCTCTCCCCACCAGCCGGTCTCTCTGCAGACTCTTATCATCTTGTGTATGTTTCGTAAACTGACTGAGAGGATTTCCTGCTGTCGAGCACTCGGCGCCTCCCATAAAAGACATGGTTTCAGTGGGACGTTTGAGCAAGTAGCCTGGCGGGGTCGTGGGAACGAAGTGCTGTGCGGTTGCCACCAACGATAACTCCTTGAGATGGGGAAAATGTTGAAACTTTTCTCTAGATGCGAGATGGTATGTTGAATGTTGTACAGAAAAATGTTTTCAGGTATGTTGTAGAATGAATGGTACGGGAGACCTGAATGAAGATGGTTAGGTAGAGTGTGGGGAACTATTGCGTTGGAAATCAAAGTATTTCAGCCGAGGTGAATTCCCGATTGCCGTGAACCAGCCTTGTCTTCCAAACTAAGCCTCTTCACATGATTATTTCTCAACTCACCATCCATACCAGGATCGAACTTCAATAATGGGAGATTGAATTACACCCTTCAAATAGCAGAATAATCGTGATTTTCTTTCACAAGAGCTAAAAGTGGACAGAAAGTAGTAGAGTACAACAATCAGAGCTCAGGTATCACCACAAGGAATCATTGTTGAGAACGCTCTTCATTAAGTTAATTGTTTATTCATACAAAGAAAACACCGTCCATGCTGTCGTCAGTGGAGTGGAGTTCTTTTTCGGCCATCCCAGTCCAGTAGAAGTACGCCTGTCAAATGACCCCTATTCTACAGTTACGAAAATAAAGTACAGGGTCTAAAGACAAGATACAGAAAGGAGAAGTCCGAAAAATTAGCCTCAAGATACTCTCACAACTTTTGATACACTCCGCTTCCGTCCAACCCAAGCCATCAAGCACGATGCGCTCTTCGCCCAACATCTTACACAGCTTTTTATTCCTACCATCTCAACCCAAAAGAATTGCTTAATATGCGCCCTCTGATGATGCACTCTCTGATCTTGTGGATCTTGACTTGTCCAAGCTGAAATCGAGTCTCAATTTACGACCATATATTTCCTGACCTTGGAGTGCCTCAAGACCCTTGACGGCACTCTCAACGTCAACAAAGTCTGCGTGTGCGAAACCTCTTGGTTGACCAGTTCGACGATCGATGGCAACACGGACATCAATGACATTTCGAATGTCACGGAAGAGCTTGTTAAGATCAGCATCGGACATCTCGAAAGCAAGGTTGCCAACAAAGAGAGTCTTGGATGGTGGGTTCTTCTCGGCGCTATCGCGTTTGGTTTGGTTTTGGAAGTTGACCATCATTCGGCGGCCCTCGAGAACAGATTGGTGTTTGGCCTCGATAGCAGCCTCTGCTTCTGCGACGGTCTCAAACTCAATGTAACCAAAACTACAAGCAAGTTAACACAAATTTTTTGGGTGGGATAACGAAACACATACCCTTTGCTCAACTGTCTAGCATCAGATGCAATTGTTGCAGCCTTGATTTTGCCGAATGAGGCAAACTCTCGCTCTAGGTCGGCGGCAGTGATATCGAAGAGAAGGTTACCAACGTAGATGGTGTTGCTTGGAACAACCGGTGGCGGAGGACGTTGGTTGTTGAATGAGCGGCCACCGCCGTATCCATTACGATCGCCTCCACGGTCATCTCCATATCCTCCACGAGAAGATCGGTCCCCAGCACCATCGCGTTGAATGCCATAAGATTGTCCCCCTTGGGGAGCATCATCACTGTACCGTCTGAACACAGAGGGAGTAACACCAGCGGACTGGATCTTTGCTCGGAGAAGGAAGGATGATGAGGATGTGTTGATGTTGCGGGATTGGGAGATGAATGTGGTAGAAGGAGAGGAGGCAGCGCGAAGAGCAGAACGACGGAAGAGTTGCCTTTTTGTAGTTAGTACCGGTCAAATTCTCGCAGTCGCTGCAATTGGCAGATAAAGCTTACATGATTGCGTTTGGTATGAAGAAGGAACGGATAAACTGTAGAGAGGTTGTTGTTGAGAATGTTGATGAGAATGATTCTCCTTACCAGCAAAAAAGTTTGAGCCGAGTAGTGTCGATGACCCTTAGCGTCGGGCTAGTCCGCTTTTGTAACCTCCTGAGGCACGGACGGAAATGTCAACTCACTTTTCACTACCAACCCAACTTGTGTAAAGATTTAATTCAAGATTAAAATAATCTATTTCCTCTAATATCTTAATACAAGGATATCGTCTATAATCATATCCGACATAAACCCTCAGAATTTTAGAAACGAAATATTCTTCACTACTAAATTTTTTTTTACACGAAGCCGTTGGCATATCCTTAAGAATCGTACCATCCCTAACTTCTATGATTTATATAAAGCGACAACTTGTACAGGACCGACTTCATAGGTGACGCCAATTGGTTGTCCGAGAAACTTCCCTTGTCACGCCTTTACTCTTCAGAATCGGTTCACTCGTAGGAACCAAAAAAACCCTTGTTTGTGTTTCCCTTTTTCAAAAGGAGGAGAGTTTGGAAGAGCCGGTGCCTTGAGATCACTGTCGTGAATTCCTCTTATTAATGGAACAGATACCCAATCATGGAAGCAAGATCAGACGTATCTTTCTATCGATCCTCGGCCAACTGTCCTGCGGCTCCGTAGCTCGAGATGCTCATTCATTCCATATTTCTCCCTTTAGTATCATATTTTTGTTCAACATTTATCCTCACATCATTGGACCTCTTCTATTCAGTTGCTGAATCTTTTTATATTGGTTGGGCCTCTGTCAGGCCCATTCAACCTATTCTATGACCCTAACCAGGTGGAGCCAGTTCCTGCCCAGAAACTCATAATGATACTGTTGCACAATTGAGACCCCAATCTCCCTCCTTCCCGCTGGAAACCCATTCAACGAGAATGGTCTTTCTGGTGGGTACGAGTTTATACCGAGGTCAGTAAAAACCAGTGCGGGTATAATCAAACGCCAACAATCCCCTTTCCAAAAATCCATGCTTTTTATCCAGTTGTCTGGAGAGATCGCACGTGTAAAACGCCTCGTCAGATCCGAAACAATTCCCTAAAAATATATATACCACACCACCGCCCTTCCTAGCGCCTTGTTGTTGTTGTTTTGTGTGGTTATTAGAATCCGAAGAAATACAATAAACCACCAGCTGATGGAGGGTATTCTTGAAAATATATAATCGGCGAACAAAAGAAATGATATTCCTACACAAAAGAAAAAAAGAAGAAAAAAGAAACTCCATATCAACACAGGTAGATGATGACTGTTGCCGTTTGAATAATATATTGGTGTTGCCGCCAAGAAAAAGGAAATTGTATTGTGTTGGGTTGTGTCCAACGATGTATGTGGTTGTTTATTCCAGATTGGATAAGTGATGCATCAAGCATCAGGTTATCAAGTTGCCAAGGAAATTTTGTGACGGCGGTTTTCCGTGTTTGAATATAAGAAGTGCCATCATGGCAAAAGAAAAAAGGGTCGATCCAGTGTTCGTACTCGTGACATTATGATAACGTTCAAAGATCCTGTCGTATCAATGGCAATGTTGCCACCGTGGTTGGGCATCACAAGGTGCTTTAGAAATGCTCGCCACCAGCGCGGTAACCACTTTGTTGATATTGGATCCCACTCATGGCATCTGCTTGTTGAGGATGACCATTAATGGCATTTCTGATAGGAGGTAGTTGCTCTGCAGATCTTATGGCGTATGGGTCATGCCCTCGAGCTCCTCGATCCATACCTCCATTGTAAACAGCGTTACTTTGAGGGTATTCGTTGTTCATGGGTGGCTGTGGAGGCGGGCGATGCGGGCTAGCAAATCCGGCCAATTCTCCTCGAAGCTGGCTATTTTCTAGTCTCAGAGCAGCCGCCTCACGTCGTGAAGTCTCTAGCTCTTGTTCAACAGCACGCACCCTGCTTGAAAGTCTGGTTATATCGGTCATTGCTCTACCATATTCCGCGATCGCTAAGAACTGATTAGAACTAGAATATTTCATTTACAACAGAAATCGACTCACCTTTTGTTAGAATTTCCCACTTGGATGCCTTTGAACCACGTTCTTGGGGCATGAGGTCGCGCAATTGGTCAAAAAGATCTTTCATCTCCGTTCGTCGTTTACGTTCGGCAAGTTTGTGAGAGACTCTCAGCTCAGGAGTCCGAGAATAAGGCTGGCTACCACCAGGAGAAGTGCCATTCTCCGATTGCAAATCGGCGACTTGGCGATGTTGAAGGGAGTGATGATGAGTCGATACTTGGAGCTCTGATGAGGCTCGTGATAAACGATTATTAGGGTCCGAAGGATCATCCAGTCTTCGTTGGCCTTGTGGCATCCGTGATTCTGTGGTGTACTGGCTGCTGGCAATCGATTCCGTGAAGGAATTGCGGCGGGAGTCGTCGTTGAAGAATGATGTCCCATTTCTATTTACGTTTGCGTCATCTGAGGGGTCTGCCGAGAAGTCTAAAGCCCAAGCCTGTCCGGGAATAGCGTGAGGGGCTTCAGCAATGTCTCTCGAGGGTGGACCGTGAATTGGCGGTGCGGTTTTGGACAAAAGTCCTCTTGTTGGCGAGACAGGATCACTGCTTGCTGAGAATCGAGAGGATCTGGGAGAAAATTGGTCGGAGTATCTAAACCCAAGTGCTGGGCGCTCTGGCGCGCCGGGGTTCCTCTGCTGCGCAAGTGAAGATTGGAGGGAGGTGGTGGATATATTGTTTGATGTGTAAGGAGAAGCACCAGATTGCCCCGACAGGCGCATGTCGTTGAAGTTGGCGCCCAGGCGACTATCGACCGATTCGCGACGAGAATCTCCATTGAGAGAACCATTATGAAGAGCTGAGTCGATCGTCTGAACGCTCAATCGATTACCACCTGGCATTGCTTCATGGTGTTCGGGGATGGTTGGGGATACAATTGATGCCACGCTCATGGTCCCCGTAGGCGAACTCAATGGATGCGGGTGAAGGCCATGCGCGACTGGTGATGGGGTCTTCTCGACGGTGGAACAATCTGCTGAGCCTAGGTGGTGTGTGCCAAATCCGCCGTGAGCATTTGAAAGGCTCGAGTCTAGAAGCACTTGTTAGTGAGTTTATCCTGCAAGACCAGGACGAATAGGAAAATGAAAATTGGGCAAGGCATGCTTACGCTTCGAGTTGTTTTGTGAGGCATAAGCGCTGTCTCTATTGTTGCTTGGTTCCTTGAGAACGGCGGGTTCATTCAACATACTCGAGATAGTAGTTGGTGGCTTCACGACCTGGTGGCCGTTCTGGTGGTGATCCATTGCGACTTGAGTTGAGCGTCTGTAGGCGCAATTGTTTGGGGGGGGGGGGGGTATGAAAAGATTCGATGATGGGACAGTGCGTGAGTTGTTGGTATCGCAGAAGGTCGGTAGAGCCTCACGCAGTTGTCAAACAATTCAAGGATATCGATAGGGTCGATTAGGTCTGGGTGAAGCGAGTGTGTTGTCGACGATGCTTGTCGAGGTTGGGTTGGTGAAGAGAACTTGGTGGTTGACAGTTGGAAGGGATGCGGATGGAGTAGTATAGGTAGTATCCAGGCAGTCGACGGTGGGTGCAGGTAGGTGGGTGGTGCGGAGTGAAAGCGTGGCAGCTACCTAGGTACCTACAATTAGGCGTGGGGCGGGCGTAATGATTGGATTGTTCGGCGGCCTTTTACCGTCCTCCGTGAATTCCAAGTTGGTAAATCGGGGGCTGGATATGGATATGGATAGGTATGGATTCAGTGGAGGTTTTTGTCTTCCTTTGCGCTCTCGTCGAATACGAAGGTCGTCTTCGTCGTCGTCGTCGTCGCCAGGTTGGACATAGGGATGCGATGAGGTGCGGGAAAGGGGTGAGATGGGGAGATGGGGAGATGGGGAAAAGAGAGGGCGAAGGCGAAGGCGAAGGAGAGGGGGGGAGAAAAGCACTCGTGGACTGAGGTGCATCTACGGAGGAGAGCAGAGAACAGAGAACAGCGGGTGTGTATTAAAAGGAAGTGAAGGGCTTCCTTGGCGACGTGCAAGGGGGTTTTCCAGGTTGATCCATCACCACCACTACCTCCACAACCCTGAAGGGGCGACACCACACAAGATTCCAGATTCCTCGCAGATGATTCGCAGTTCGAGGTGGACACAGCTCGTGGCCACGGGCCAGCAGATGTGAACAAGAGGGGGGCAAGAACTAGAAGACTATCTGTCTGTATTTACTCTATCATCTCCAGAGCCTGACCTCAATTAATTCCACCCAGGACCTCAACCTCTCCAAAGAAGGCCAGGGAGAGACACACACACACACCTACCTACCTACCCACCGCGGAGTACAAGTATTCTTAGGAGAAACACCACAGCCATCGGGGTCATATACCAGAAAGAGACACCTAAACTCTCCTCAACTCCTCCCTGGAGTGTGTGCTTGTGCTGTGCCTGTCTCGAGGGTCCCCCTGCCCTGGACCATCGATTGCACGGCCTGCGAATCGTCACACAAACCAAAGCGAGCCGAGCCAAACGTGGAAAAGAAGGTGATGCATGCATGTCTTAGCAAGAAGCGTGCAGAATCCCTGAAGCCGGCCGAGGTGTGCGGGACGCTGCGCACTTTCCACGAGGAGTTTGATGGAGCCAGCCCACGTTGAGACTAACCCGCATAGGACATAGTTTAGCACCCGCAAGATCAACCCCCAACGCTAGAGTACGCAACTCACAGAGCACGAGAGTCAGGAAGCAGGAATGCAGGAATCAATACAATGCTCGTCTTTCTGGGCACTTTTCGGGCATGAGCGTCTGGTTGGGAGCATTTCGAGAAAGGGGGAGGATGGATGCAAACTCTCATTCATATCGTCAAACCGACCCTTCTCTCATACGGAATCTCCGTCCTCCTTCCAGCGCTGAAGACCGAGGAAAAAACGATGGAACGTGCTAAGGCGAAGGGACATGCTACCTTTTTGGGCCTCCCGAATCCTGTCCTGAATCTGACCCGGTGTATCGAGTATAACAGCCGAAGCCTGGCAGATGTCGCTTGCTCCAGCAGCCGCACCGCACCCCCTGAAATAACGACGTTCCTTTTTCAGAGCCGGCCCCGCGAATTGGTCAAACGCCACTGTGAAATCCTGCCCATCCATCCAACGCTATCGAACGATCCTATCCCCTGTTTAATGGCAAGGCAATTGCAATGAATGGGGGGAAACAGAACCTGTTGCATGTCGCTTCAAGGCACGTAATCGATCTTCCATCACGACGACCGAGCTGAGGTGATCCATATTCTGTCACAATGACATCGGCAGAGGAAGGTGGGTAAGAAACAATACCCCGTACGAGTACAGTACAGTGCTTAGCAAAAGGAAGAAGATATGAGACGACCATACCACACCCCTTCCAGTTCCAAAGACGTGGAATTGTACATCGATGCAGATGGTTACTTCTCTTCGGGGAATCACATCAACGTGCAGAATCGGGGTTGCGGATCTCGAGTACGAGTACTTACCCGTCGTGTCAATTACATCAGGTGTTGTCCTTCCAGGTACCCTCCCTTGAGGTAACTCGAACTCTATCAACTCGCTAACCCACAACTTGCGAGGCAAAAAGGAAATAATGCTACTACTCCAAGTGCCACTAAATGCGCCATTCTGACCATTTACTGGCTCGTGGCACTAACACACTCCCCCGTTAACAGCAAGAACGTGATTTGAGACCTCATCAATTCATTGTTCTAGGCCGTTGACACGTCAGAAAACCTTCATTTTTTTTTTAACTGCACACCACCATTATTGTCTTTTTGACAGCTGAATCGTTTCCAGATGCAGATAAACAATAAGTTTTGAGCCACAGTTCATTCATCTTCTGAACCGTGGTGCTGATTCTCATAGGATATGTTTCCCCCAACGGCTCTTTTTAAAGGTAGAAAGGATCGGTGTAAATCTTCCATGACACCTTTCTCCGACCTTGTGATACTGTGACAGGTGGACATTTTACAAAGGCGACTTCGAATGTCTTCTGAATTGAGAGTAGTTTTTGTAATTCCCGAGGCTACATAGGCGGTGCCTGCATGTTTTTCCCCCCTTCTGCAACTCCTTTCAAACTGGCCCCCAGCTCCAGACAAATATCACGGGAAAGTATAACTTCGGGGAGCATGGAGTAATGGAGCCGCTTTTGTGGAAGCCTAGGAACCCGTTTCGTGCCGGGTATTAATTCTGTAGTAAACTAGTCTCGTTGTTCTAGCTAATGTACTATACAAACCTATATACAAAAGTAAACCTAGGACAGCGAGAGGAGTTTACTGCCGCTTTTAACATATATCGCGAGCCTATGTTCAAACCTCACGGGTATTTTCTCAAGTTATAAAGAACGAACAATACGATTATGCTGTGTGTGTTTTGTTTGCGGAAGGTGTATGTTTTCTACAGACAGTACAAGTTCAACAACTTTAGATGTTTCAGAATCTGTACTTGGGCCGGAGAAAGGTCCTTGTTAGTGGTTAAGCATACCTTTTGGCTTTTCCATGTTCCCCGGTGTTCATACACAAGCGTCCGATTCGATCAAAACTTCTTTTATGGGGAATGGCGTGTTGGACAGCATGGAGGGGCATGTCAAAATCGGGTTCCTTGGGGGCTGTTTCCTCACTATTTTCCGTCTTTAGGATTCGGCTTCGGGCTGCCGCGCGCGGGAGAAGACAGAGCTGGAAATCCGATCGAGGATCTTGTCTTGTCATTGTCAAGCCTCCAATCCCTCCGAGACTTATCCTAGTATTACCCCACAGGGCTCCCCTTAAGCCTTGAGGGTTCTCGCGCTGAGAGAGGAACAGGGTTTGAATTCTACGAATGGAAGGTCAGTCGTGAAGGAGGGACACTAGGACAGGTCCCGATTCAGGCTGTCGGGGGCATTCGAAAGTGCAAATCACCGAGATGTCGTTTCTCAACTGGGGTGGGGGTTTGCAGCAGCAGCAGCATGCTGAGGCCAGGGCGCTGAGTGGCCACGGCTCTTCTCCACGATCCTTTCCTCTCCAGGAGTGTCTTTTTAGGTCTCCCGCGCGCTTGCTTCTTGGACATCAGATTTCAATTTCAAGCATCATTAGACGCATCCTTCGAACGACCGGAGTTCATTTCTGTGTCTATGCCGGCCTGATTGGTTCATTTGGAATGTCATCATGTCCGAGTCACGTCCAACGCTCGATCGACGACATCAAATGGAAAAGAGGATATCGTAAGTGAAGAATGGCATCAAGTTACACTGTTACACATCCAGCCACCGCAATTCGAAATGGAGATCGCTCCAGCCTTAACCGCCTCGCATTACTCCGTACCCCTCTTCACGCAACTTCATGCTCATCCAAATTGCCACGTTCATCCAAGAGAGATGCCTCACCGGCTGTGAGATGATCAAGTCGATCCACGGTTGATGGATCGACTGTCCATGAGAAAACGTGTGAGGTGACTTTCTACGGATTAAAGTGCTGGAGTATCTCCGTAAAGACAGGACGAGGGGACACAGCCTGAGAGGAAAAGAAGAGGTTGAGAAACGAGAAATTGCCCTTTCAACCATGTTACGGGCATACAAAGTTCGGCTCACTCGCTCGTGGTGGCCTCGCACAGCCCCTTTCTCAACGTTTCGAGAAGGTTGCTCATCATCGATTTGAGAACCATCGGGCTTTGCAAGACTTTGCATTTGATCGTCAATTGCAAACCCTGGGTGTGAGGTACTGTACAGTAAGATATCAGTGGTTGCGGAAGGGCCCCTCTTTGATACACCTGTTAAATCTGCGCCACGCTCATACAACGTAACGTAGGCGTAGGCTCGCAGCCACCAGCATCGTCAGCCAGGATTTGTAACATTCGGACCATCCTGATGCACTGGTTGAAGAGAAACGGCCAAATGGGGTCCCGTACAGCGACTGGGTGCTTTGCTGTTGGCTACCGACGGAACGTCACCCATAACCCTGATCTTCCACTGCAGCAAAATGCGGCCGAACCATCTCTTTCAAGAGCAAGAGGGTGGGTGGGTCGATTACAGCGGCTTGTGCTATTACTACAGTAAAGGTATCTTTGAGGCACAATCAACCCAATTCAGAGATTCTCGAGGAGTCCTAACCTATTCATCCGGAGTTCTGTCCTATCACGATCGAGAATACCACCCTTTTCAGAGCCTACTCCCCCTCTATTATGCGCTCCGTTGGAGAACAATGGTAATAAAGCCAACTAAGGTCGTTATCTCGACTTTCATATCCACCAACATTATAGTGGCGTAATGGCGTTTCCAGACTTCTCAGGGCAGCGTTATCTTTCTTTTGCTCTGCCGTCTACTTATGAAACCAAACTATTTGAACACCAACCAACCACCAACATAGAAACCCCTCTTTACGTCGTCAATATTGACTCAATTACTAGGTTTAGCCATGAAAACCCCTCTCATTGAAAAGCACGCCACTTTTCTTTAGTCCAAAAGGCACCGAGTTTTTACTCCCCACTTCGTATAATGAATTTGTTATTTCCTCACGGCTCAGCTCGAGCTTCGAAAGTTGACGAGGAAAAAGCCACTGGTTACACAGAAAGTTTCCCAAGTAGTGGCTTCTGCGCCCATTGCCAAAATGAGAAGAAAAAAAGGTACCGGGATCGGATAGCTACTTCTCCGTTCGTACTTTGTACGTACATTAGGTGCACTTTCTTTTGCAGCATGGTCTGTGTTGTTCCAAAAGACGGGTACATCCTATTGTTGAGCGACCTGCTAGGTTTTGTCCTACCCTCACAAGTCACACCAACTCTACCCTTTTGCCCCGCAAAACGCAAGTTCACAGATGAAAGTATTTCGCTTACTGGGTACTTCTTTTCCAGATACACAAGGTCTCTGAATACGGAAGACAAAAACGTTGTCGTCGACCCATTTTCTCTGTGCTCTACCAAAAATCGTGCTCAATTGTCTCGGGGGTATAGCGAATCAAATTTCTTACGATCAGGGCTTGCTTTTCACGAGCATGTGTGAATAGGTAACAGTGTGACAGCTTTCTTCAAGATGGCACACAGCAGCCTAACTGCAGGCACCAACCCAACCATGCTTTCGCCATCCACCAACTAGGCTTTCACCCAACCAACTGTAAGTAAATGTCTATCTTGCCACCTCCACAATTTTTCCATTCTTCTGCGTTCTTCAACATATGCAGCATCCGTATATTAGGGTTCCCAACTCAGCCGGATACACAATTCCGATGCAGTGGAGCCCTACTGTACTTTTACAAGATCTTGTGTGGTTGTCTTAGGCTAATCTCGAAAAGTCTGGATTTGCTGCGAGGTGTCGGCATTTCAGAGAAGATCTTTCGGGTCTCATTGGTGAACTCGTTTCTGCGATTGCTTACGCACTGAGAGGAAAGTCTACCGATTGGGGGGGGGGGTGATTTTCTTTGTGAGGATGTGGGTGTACAAGACTTTGTTCCCCGCGAATTCTTCTACGCTCTTCGAGAACGATGAAATAGCGCATGTATCCGCTGGTGTCAAGTGGTTTGTGTCACATGGATACCAGTCTGCATATATGATATGCATGGTTGATTCGATTAGCAATTTGATGTCTACCGATATGTATCGGAAGTCGATAACGTGGAGTTCCATTCACACAAGTTCACGGCATATGCCTTCTTGTTACTTGGACTCCATGTGTTCATTCCTCCGGGGGTACGGGATGCGGGGAGGAGAATCACTCGTCTCCGAGAAAAATTTATAGCTGTGACAAAATATTCAAGAAGGTGGAGGTTGCTTACTTGTAACTAGAGAACATAAAATCTTGTCCTTCACATTCATTTTTCAAGCAACTTCATTTCCATCCCACACGATATTTCATTAGTCTCCGAGTACCAATTCGGATTTTTTACCCATCAAGGTACTAAACTACCCACACCGATCTCCCCTCAAGTGTAACTATTGTAGAAACGGTGACACTCAGATCCTGCATCTTTCCACGTTGTGATACTTTGCGAAACCTTGATTTCTCATCGTACGAGCTTTTAGGAGTTGACGGAATGAGTGTTATTTGACTTTTGTAACTAGTGTAGTTGTACTTGTGTAAGTATGTGTGCTATGGAAGGAAAGGACGGGTTCGGGGGTACGAGGGAGTGGGGTTGTGGTGTTTGGTGCTTTATGAGTAGCGGTTTTTTTTATGGGTTGTAGGTAAGTACTTCTTTTTTGAATGATGTTTAAAATATCGATATTGAGCAATAGCTGGCTCGACCAAACTGTGCTCCTCGTTGTTTCTAGCGTCGTTCTCCCCGTCGCCGTCCCCCTTTTCGACCTCGCCAAAGCTTCTTCGTGTTGCTAGAATTGTGCTGGATATGAAGAGAATCTCAATGTATTCATACTTGGGATTCAAGAGAAATACTCATTTAAAGTGTCAACACATAGGGAATTTGTACTTGAATTCAACCAATACCCCGATTATCCATGAATCTCATCTAGGTCTCCGGATTTCTTTGATTCACGATGAAATAGTTCTGTCAGTACCATGCGTGGTTCCTGACTGAGTATGGAATTCGATCTCGCAGAAAGCGCTTTCTGGCTATACCTCCTTCATAATAAGTTCTAGTCGAGCCGAATTACCAAAATAATGGTCGGCTTTTTAGGGAGCCAACGATCACTAATTGTTGTTGTTAGATGACTGATACTACTTTGCCGCTTTTTTCAATTAATGGTGTATCTTTAAGGACTTGGGTTTGAGGGTTTGCCGTTCTCGTGCGTGAAGCAAGGAGCATATTCTTAAATTTTCTGTTTAACCAATGATGAGCTAGATCATACGACGAAGGTTCTACAAATGAATAAGGGTTTTCAGATCTTCGACGTAAACCCTTAACTCCGATATACATCTTACCCCCGTCCCCATTATCAGCGAGTCAGCGTAGATCGTGAAACCAGCGTATTTGCCAAATCAGGTGTATTTCACTTTTCAAAACCCATCGTGAATTTCTGTATGAAGGAATTATGTAACTCTCCGGCACATACCTACCTACCCTCGCTTCGCACTTCTGTACAGTCCGTACGTAAAGGAACCGTTTGGGGTTCCAAGGTTGGCCTTCCTTCCGATGTACATGATGCATGTCAGCTCACAGTGCATCGGGAGTTCTTCTTCTTTTGCTCTGCAGGTGTGGAGCGAGGGGTTTCCAAGACTTACAATTGGTGAGTGGGAATGTGACGATGTGGTTTGTGGAGACTGGAGGGTGCTGAATACAGGGGTGGGGAAAAGATGGTGTGGAGAGATTTATGGGTATTATTTTTCTCGACTTCCACGATGCGTGTGAGAGGCGTGTTTTTTACGTGGGAAAATTGGTGATTTTAGAGGGGCGTTGTATGGATAAAATACGGTGGTTGGGTGGCGATCAGGGCCCGTTTCGTATGGCGGGGTATCGATAGTTGGGGAAGATGTGATTAGTATTAGATAGGTAGGTAGGTAAACTTTACGTGCTGATGATTGATGCGTAACGAAAGACCTACCCCATTGAGAATGAAATCGTGAGATCAATCGTTCGTTCCTTCATCCTTCGTCTCGTGGGGTATGCACGCACGTTAGATCACTTTCTTACCTACAATATTCACCGACGGAGCACCGAGCTTAGCGAAGACAAGTCTAAGGCTTCTAATGTATTGAGTTCTGTAGTAGGCATGACCGACCTTGATACTGCAACTAGACAATCGTTAAAGTATAAGCGTGTTTAGGACTTATTGTTATAGGTGGACCAAAGAATCGGCATTTGATGTGCAAGTGTGACAAGTGAAGGTGGACGGCTGGTATTCAGGCTAAATTTATTTTAAAGAAGCACAGCGGATTTTGTTCAAATTGATTGTCTTACGGGCTGACCTATTATTCTGAGAAAATCTCATCGGCTTACTTCTGAGGGTATTACAAATTCTAACTGCTGGACCAAGTCCAAGATAATGAGAGGATAATTGCTATACTCTTCAACCCTTTTGGCCTCCCTCTCGTTGATCATAAATTGATAGCTAGGGAAGCGGGTTGAGGTTATTTTTTCCAGTCGGGAAAAGTACCTATTGATAGCTATTCGTATCCACTGTTAAGTGCACGTTTTTAAGTGTACATGTCAACACTGAAAGGTTAGCCTGTAATTAATAGCTGGTGAGCTATCCTATATAGTTCGTAAAAGAACTACAGAGTCGTGAATTCGCTTATATTCAAGGGGCCAAACTCGCTATTCACGCACGGAGGACCTTTAGCCTTCCAAAAGACCAGACACAATCACAAAGGAAAGATTGAAACTAGTTGAAAACATTGATCCTAGGATAAACCACAAAATTTTCTTTTTTGGAAAAGATGAAGGGGGAGGGAAACATGTTAAGAAGGGGACCTGCGCAACTCGATACTTCATGCAGACATAATGAGAGCGGTAATCATCGAACGGGAAATAAATCAAGGACCCCGTGACTTGTCCATTGTACGCTCTTAGAGTCATGAGAACTTGGCCCAGTTCGAGAGTGACGAACTTGTGGGCGGTTTGATTTGAGATTTCTCGTTTTGGTAGATAAAAATCGCTGTTCATTGAGAGTTAAAAAGAACGAGTCGGGAAAGAGTGTTTCTCCTTTCTCTTATTCTGGTACTTTTCTTACTATGAGCTCCTTTTTATGACAGTTTCCCTTCGATGATGAATCTCAAGAAGGGTAACTGCAGGAGCCCAATACCTGATCGTGGAAATGAATCAGTGGGAAAATAGCGTACTGGCTTTGAGACTTCAAATTAGGTGAGTAGCATAGGTAAAAAGAGCTCCTGTAATATCTAACAAAGATGCAGTGAAGTCTTTAGGTCCACCTCTGCCAGCCGACCTCCTTGTTCTACGGTAAACTATTTCAACATCTAAAGCATTTATTCGGTTTGCTTATCTCAAGACTTGAACTATCTGTACTCTAGTATTGTAAACAATACGACGTGTTTTACGCCACTTTGTAACTATTCAGAAGCAACAGACAACTTGATCACTTCGATAGTTATGTTAAACAGTGAAACTTCCTAAAAGAAGCGAATTAGGAAAGGGATAACTTCTTATATCAAGGTCCACTACTTTGTTTCAAAGTTGTAGGTTTTGAGCTTCTACAAGAGAGCGTAAAATCGGCTTGTATATTCTTAACACTTGTTAAGTACGGTACGTAAGAGAGAACTAGAACTGTAGGGTAGTTTCTATGAAAGTTAATTAAGCTTCCGGCGAAGATATCAATTATTTTTGAACCGGATTTGTACTCTTTCGAAATCTAATTCCAATTCACAAAAAGAACTTGTGGATAGAAAAGAAAAAGTGCCATTCATAAGTAGAAGCAGAAGAAGTCTTATACTATTCATATTTAATATAAAAGTAGCTTTAACTATGCTTTGGAGAAACAGTTTGTGGGATTTGATTTACTGAACTTTGAGGATTTCTCTATCTAAATGAAAGTCTGACACGAATTCTATTTCTAGACATGATATTCGTTAGCCGCCCCCTTTCTGCGTCTGACGCCAAGGATTGAGCGCTAAACAGTGGATACTTTCCCCAGATCGGCGAATGAGGGTTCTTCCATGTGACCGGGAAGTGCGGGAAGGGCAGTGCCTCGTTCGCTGTATTATTGGAACACCACCAACCATCGTAATCCGATCCAAAAGTACGACTGCAGGATTCCTTCCTTCTACATAAGCAAACGCAACCCCTGATGTGAACAAGTGTTACCGTCAGCGTTTCAATTTTCTTTTTGTTTTTTGTTTCCTTTCGCATTCTGCCCTCGCATTCCTTTTGCTATTTTCCTTCGTCGCTCCTTCACTTCCTCGTATGAACAAGTACGAGTGATTTTTCTGTTTCTGCGAGAATCTCAACTGCAGGACGATGCTACGGGCTCGCCGATCACCTTTGACCAAGCTCCGGATTTCTCTCCTCGCGTTCCTTCTCATTCTTGCATATTATTTGTTGCCATTTTCAGCTGAGACGAAGCTTCCAGGGATATCCTCTCAGGCAGAGATTCCCAAACATTCTCTAAAATATCCCACGAACTCGGAATCATGTATCGAAACGTCGCAGAAAGTCGTGGTATCTATCAAGACAGGTGCTTCGGAAGCGGTTGAGAAAATACCTGCGCAGATGCAAACCACACTCCGGTGCGCAAAAGATGTCTTCTTCTTTTCGGATCTCGAGCAGGATTTGAGACAATTTCATCTGCACGACGCGTTGAATACCATCCCGGCATCCGTAGCCGATTCGAATCCCGATTTCGATTTCTACCGCGAGCAGCTGGAGCGTTCGCGAAACGGTGAAGATGTCAGTGCGAGGAAAGGAGCGAAAAATCCCGACGCCTGGACCTTGGATAAATACAAATTTATACACAGCCTAGAGAAAACATGGGCGTTAAAGCCGGACATGGACTGGTACATTTTGATCGACGCCGATACCTACATATTTTGGGACAATTTGCTCCAGTGGTTGGGGACCATGGACCCGATGAAGAAGTCATACTTTGGCTCCGAGGTTGTTATATCAGGAGATAGATTTGCTCATGGTGGATCTGGAATTGTTATGTCCAAGGCAGCTATTTATGATATTGTGGTTACCGTGAGCACCATTTTCCCTATTTCAATTTTGACTCCCAAATGATAGTGGCATGGGCAAAGAGGTAGGATTTGATAACTCTCGTCGTTCCAACTCTCTAAAAGATTTGAAGTAATCGTCTCAAAACTTTGGAAACACCAAGAACAACATGTCTTTGCCAAACGCCAAGCGACCTTTTGGCTTTCAATAATATGCTAACGTGCTGGCAGAATAATGGCACAGCCGCCGAATGGGACACGAAGACACATGAGCATTGTTGCGGAGATCTCGTACTCGGTCTTGCTTTGAAAGAACACGAAACCGAGTTGCAGGATGTTTGGCCTTCGTTCAGTGGGGAGACGCCGTCCACAATGCCATTTGGGCCTGGAACTCCCGAATACTGGTGTCGACCAGCCTTAACTATGCATCATGTTAGTCCGGCAGCCATGTCGGAATTGTCAGATTTTGAGCAGCAAAGGGGCAATCAATCGGTTGGTTTTCTATCATTTGGAAGGATATCAATGAACTGACCGTATTCTAGGAACCCCTCACACATATTGAACTCTTCAACGGCCTTACCCTCGATTCGATCCTTGCCAGTCCGCAAAGGAAACATTGGGACAATCTGGCGTCGGATCCTGGAGAGTTTGGGAAGACAGGTGGTGTGTTTTCGGAGACAGATTCGTTCGAAGAATGCGCTGAGGCTTGCGAAGCTGATAAAAAATGTTTCCAATACGAGTATCACGGTGGGAATTGTCACATTGGGAGAAGCATACGGCTTGGGCAAATGAAAGATCCAGATGAAGATGGGGTTTGGCAGAGTGGGTGGAATCACACCAGGCTCACCAGATGGATGAAGCGCCAACCCCGCTGCGAGAATGTGAACTTCCCAAGACAGGGGGTTGAAGAGCCGTGGTATAAATCACCAGCCCTAGGTGGTCATGCGAATAGCACCAGTACTTGAAAATATACCAGTGGTCTCCCCTTCTGGAATTTTTGTTCCAGTGCCTCTTTCATATTTGAAATTTGCTCCTTGAGTTCTCTGTTGTCTTCCCACAAGCCGTTTCGCTATATTTTGACTTGAAGTGACTTCTGGGCCTGCCTTTATCAAACTTTTGCTTTCGGGGTCACGTTGAGGCTGTTCTAAAGAAAACACTTCAATTGGCTCGAAGTACTTCAGCTGAATTGCCCTACAATGTGGAACCTCAAGAGGTGTTTTAAAACTGCTCACTGCGATTTCTTCAAGTCATCAGGGGTTTTATTGCACCTTGGTACCAACCAAGGGTTTTCGGGTGGTCTGTGGACAAGTTGCAGCATACAGCATATTGTAGGCCCACATTAGAGTGCAAAAATGCAGTACGTCCATCGTATTGTTTGACAAGTTGAAGGAAGTCCTTAAGTGTGCCACTTTATGATACATTATGCGCGCTCAACGACCTCATTGTAGGGACCCTGCGAAGTCCATGTAGCCCTGAGCTAACACTTTGCCTTGGTCCCCCAGCACCTTCCTCAGATCTGGTCCCGTTGGTAGCCCTCCGAAATCCAGGTGGTGCCGAAATAGATCTTTCGCTCAATCCTCCAACCAAAATATTGTTGTCGTCCTCATTCTTCTGTTTCTTTTCCACAGCAGTCTTTTCTTTTTCGTTGGTGCAAAGGATCTTGTTTGCACCGAAATTCTCTTGCCTTGTTCTGTTAGTACTTATCTTGCTAACTAGGAAGGGTAGAAGTCTTACAAAAAGTCGTCTGAATTCAACCCAGCCAAAATCCTCCTCTTAGCCTTATTTTGCTTTGCGCTGTTCTTCATTACCGTCAGGAGAGGTGCTAGACCTGGTCTCAAAGCCCTCGTGATAACGCTATATTTCGCATTTGCTGCTTCAGATGTCTTGTCTCTAGCTTCAGTCGCCAGTTGCTTATTGTTAATTCTTTCCTCGTTGTCGTAATGATTAAGGGACCTAAACATATATTGGACCCCCGCTTCAGTCATTTCTAGACGAGAAGTATTGCTTTTGACGGAGACAAAGTAATCCTTCCTGGGAAGGAGCATGTTTTCGGTAAGCGTTCCTTGAGAGAAGGCATGTTCGACAGTGTAGAAAATTTCTGAAATATAACGGCGGAAGTCGGAATCGTTTTGAAGCTCGCCAACGAATTCTACAGAATGTTTTCCGGGTGCGTCCTCTAATGGGGCTGTAAAGAGAGAAAGGTTCTGCAATATGTTAGCCTTGTTCTTTGTGAATAAGAATGGAACTTGATCTCAGTCATTCATCTTGGGAGTTAAAATGAGGAACGAAAACGGTGTTACTTACTGTATCGTCCTGCGCTAAGCCGTGAGTAAACATGTTGACGACAGTACTCTTTATGAACACGAAATTCAAATGCCCTTGGAGGGGATGTTGTTTCAGGTAACCGCTGGGGATTTCTGCCTTGTGTTGCTGGAAAGATTTCTTGAGCAGTTTGCGGTTTCGAATGAAAACTTCCTTTGCCTCGTCCCATTGTTGTTTGGCGTGGTTGAAATCCTCTTGAAGCTTTTCCAGTGTCGCTTCATTCCGGAGTCCTTCGTCTCTAAACATCACCGTCTTTCCTTCAAAGAATCGTTGGTCGTGTGTCTGAACGATGTCTTCGAAATCTTGGATGGTGTCGAAAAATAACACATTATGCTCCGCTGGCGAGGTAGTCGATTTGTTTTTTCGGGCGATTTCCTTCTCGATGGCGATTTTTTGGTTGTTCAATGCATTTCCGGCCATTTCCAAATTACAAGCAAGCTTCTGCCTCTTCCCTTCTGGAAAACCCTCTCTAGCCATCAAAATTTCATGGTTATTTTTGAAATATGCTTGGAATCCCTTGTAAAGCTCATCCTCATCCTTTTCCTTCGCCAAGGTAGCCTTGAGTAAACAGGTTGCTCTAGAATGGATATAAAGATGGAGAAGCCATTTTTCCTCGATCTGGGAAATACCCGTCTCAAGCCTTTCAGCGAGAGAAAGAAGTTGGCGTTCGAGATGAAGCCCATATGCCAAAGAACCATTGTTGGCCGGACATAAGTAAGAGTCGTTGTGGCTGTATTTTCGATAGTGGATCTCGTTTCTGAATGTTTTCATGCGATTTTGTAGTTGTGCTCCTTGGTTACGGAGATGAAAATGTGTTGTTGGGCCACTCTGGTCTGTACCAACCAAGCGAGGGATGGTCGACTGAACGACTGGACAGGCGATTGTTCCGTTCATTTTGATGCCGTTGATATTTGAAGGAATGCAAGGAGCAATAAAACAGTTGACTGTTTAGAGATTGTGACAAAGTACAGCAAGTGTCCCCTGAAATGAAGTAGAAGATTGAGGTAGTTGAAGTAAAGGTAAAAGCCGGCGCGTGCTTAATTATCGAAAGACTACAGTGAAGAACACAATGAAGAACAGAAAAACGGAAGCAATTTATAGGAATTCAGTGGACTACCATCCATTAGCCCCAATCAACAATTATGACGAAGCTTTGCTAGTGTGGTGCTAAATTGAAATATGATACGCAGTCTTTTATAGTTCCGTGGCTAACGGGACTAATTATAAATATTTGCAATCGCACATTCTCTTCATTTGAACTAGAGAGCACGAAGAGCGGTTGTCGTAGACGGAGCTTAGGGTACAAACAAGTCGACAATTGAATGAAAACCCAGGAAAGATTCTTCATTCCCCGACTTTGCTTCACAGAAGTTTCCTTTCGATGCTAACAAAAATTCTCTGACTGAGCTTCATACAATCGAGCCTACTGGAAGATAAAATACCACGACCGAAGCGTTTAATCGAATTCCTTAGTCGTTATCACTACCCCTCGCTTAAAGCCACTGGATGAGTCTAAAGAAGACGGTATTTGTAGTGTTCCTTCTAGCGTGGTGATGTCAACACACCCAGAAATGACATATAACTGCCGCTAAGCAACGGTTTATCGAAAAAATCGTTAATATCATGACCTCAATACTATTAAGGAAGAGATTTAGTTCCCTGAATGCCCTCTAGCCGAGTGATGTCAATACATCTAGAAATGACATATAACTGTCGCTAAGAGCATTTTAGCAACGGTTTTTCGAAAAAATCGTCAATATCATGACCTTAACACCATTAAGGAAGAGATATAGTTCCCTGAATGCCCTCTAGCCGAGTGATGTCAACACATCTAGAAATGACATATAACTGCCCCTAAGAGTGTTCTAGCAAAAATTGTCGAAAAAAAACCGACACTATCACGACCCTAACAACATTACGGAATAGTGTACTGTATCACATGAGTAGAGTAAAGTAGTGCCTACTGCACTAAAGTTCTACTCTACTCTACTCTACTCTACTCTACTCTACTCTACTCCACTCTAATCTACTCTACTCTACTGAACATTACTCAAGTACTATTGTTCGTGTAACTTCTTCGGACCCCCTTCGGGCGACATCGGGCATAGTATCAGAAGACGTGTGGAGAGAGAGAAGAAATGGAAAAAAGAAAACCAGCAATTTTCTAATTAGTTGTTAAGAATACCTTGGCTTCTAGCATTGTATACATGTCTTTTACCTTAGAATAATCTTTTACTACTATATATGGACTACTCGGGCAGTTTGGTTCTCTGAGTCTCGTTCTCTGAGCTTTCCAAAGCGAGTTCAGAATCGCACAAAGGCTGCTAAAAATAAATAAACTTAGATTTTATCTCAACTTCATTTTGCAGTTTTTGTATACATACGTTGTCTCAATTGGGAAATAAAATGGGTTCAAGACCAGAATGTTCGCTTGTGTTCAGGGTATCAAAACTCAATCTACACAAACTGTATCATAACACCCAGATCCCCAAAGCCTCCACAGAATCCAACCTTTCTTATGAATAAAAAATGAGACATCCAGCTTGTGGTTTCTACCACAATACAGCAAATTCTTCTTAAGTTTCCATCGACTCTCCCTCAATCCCTCCATCCTTTCTCCTTTTCCTCATTGGTTCCCAATGTCCCCAAATTAGATGTCTCAAATACAAGTTCCTTGCATAATTCCCCTGAATCTCCGGATCACCCATACGTCTTGCCCTCTCCGAGATATCCTGGCTCTTATGCTGCGGAATAACCAAGGCAATTTCCCCTCCCGTCAAAACATTAACCACATCCTGCATTTCATCATCTGACGCAAAAACGTCTCGCCTGAAACTTGGAGTCACTTTGTCATAAATTCTCAGAAGTTCCCTCGATGATACATCCCCCCAAGTCTCCTGTGGGTATTGTTCCTGGAATGCTCGAGACAAAGCAAGTAA
This sequence comes from Hymenoscyphus scutula, assembly GCA_001399465.1. Classification (NCBI taxonomy): domain Eukaryota; kingdom Fungi; phylum Ascomycota; class Leotiomycetes; order Helotiales; family Helotiaceae; genus Hymenoscyphus; species Hymenoscyphus scutula. The sequence continues at coordinate 101,598 of LKTO01000055.1, forward strand.
ACCGCAACAGCCGGTTCGGCCGTCGATAAAACTGCCATTGCGGATATCTTCCCATTCACAATTGTCGAAATCGGTGACGTACCAAGAGAATTCATCACGGGACATTGCTTCTTCAGCTATTTTGCCAGGGGCTCGGTGTTCTTTTGGGATAGGAAGCACAGTTTTCCGATCTGTACTTGTTCTATTTGGACTGAGAGGCAATAAGTCACTGCTTGGTGTTCCTCCTGGCGATGGCGTGGGGGTCAGCGTTGGTGAATGGTCTGATGCTGTCGTTCTGGTATTGGATATTTCGTCGAGCGTACCGTAAACGTCAGACAGATAATCGTTCCAGTAAGGGGAAGTTTGAAATCGTGTTCTTCCAGCATAAGCTCGGGAATTTGAGCCCGCTAGAGGACGAGTGTTTTTTCGAATGCCCCCTGACAGTGATTTTCTCTGGGACGAAGTATGACTATCAGCTTGAAATCTACTGTTTGGGTACTTCGGAGAGCCGAGTTCATAATGTCGCTGTGGTGGGAAGACAGTGAACGGTCCACCAGGGACATCTAAGGGAGCTTTTAGTCTTTCGAATCAACTTATAACTAATTTGCAACATGGTAGTTAAATGGGAATGGAATTATGAATATCTTACCTGAGGGTGGAGATGTCATGACGATATCAGATTCGTCGAGTGTCATTTCCTGCTCGAATGTTTCTGTGATTCTAGTGCTCCTCGGATGTTTGCGGTTGTTGGAAATTTCATCGAAGTCCCGCTCGGAAGACCCCCCGAGACGATGTCTCTTCTGGGGCCGCCGTTCCGTCGAGTTTGTGTGGACATTGGAAAGAGTGGTGGCCCCTCTACTGGGTAGACCTGCCTGTTGTTAGTAATGTCACGAAAAAGCGTATAATAGTTCCATTCGGTCCTCGAGGACGTATAAATGTACTTTTCCCAGAAGCTTGATGTAACGAGGGAGGCAGAGTAACGCTGGGGGCTGGATGCTTACGTAGACCGTAATTTCCTTTGACCTTTTTCTTCCAAAACCTGACGCTCTCTTTATTATAGCCCATTGCGCGCATGAGGTGTACTACTCCTAGGGATCTAAGCGTACCATCCGGCAGTGTTTCCCAGTTCTTGATGGGAAATCGTTCAGGATCTTTGGCACAAATTTTTGCGAACCTGACCAAGTCGATACAGAAGTCGATCCAGTGTGATATCTCTTCAGCGTCAAGTGTACCCGCTGCTTGGCGAAACTCGATTGTCTCAGGAAATCCTTTCCCTCTGGTGAGATATGTAAAGTTAACCAAGCGATTACGGTCACTTTGGGGTCTTTCGGGGTTTTTTGGGTAGCACATTCGTCTCGCTAAACTTTTCTTGTCTTTGATGAACCTGAAATGGTCTCGGAGTTGACTAATGGTATACTTCTTGGCTAAGGCAGCTGTGGATGCATCGAAATCAGAGTCATCATCATACATCCACCAAAGTCGATTGCTTTCGAGTATGTATATAGTTGCTGGGTGGCCAGGTCGTCGGTGCGGAGCATGTAGGGCACTTATAGCTTCTTCATAGATCACCAACAAGAGGGCTAATTCTTGCAAAACTCTGAGGTCTTTTGGCGCCTCCACGTGAACATGCACTCCACATTGTTCGGTAACAAATGCTCCGTAATAATCATCGGCGTCGCCCACGGTAGATTCTAATAGCTGCTGAATTTGCGTCTTGCCGGCACCACAGTTGGATTCGAAGACTGGGGAAACCAGTTCCAGGCCATATGAGTCCCAATTATTTTCACTTGGTAAAATTTCTTTGTCCGGAAGGCTTTCTGAGATTTTATCTAGTCCTACCCCACACACCTAGTTCCAGAAATCAGCTTACTTCGTGATTCATTCGCAAACTATGGGTTTATTCTGGACAATGTTCGGGAATGTTCAAAGAAGAGAGAGAGAGCATTTCCTCCTGAACGTCCTTGAACGAACTACGAAATTTAGAGAGTCTAGACACTTCTGAGGGCCACCAGCACAGGAAGAACACCAGTAAGATGAGTCTGACTTACAGTATGCTCGGGAGTTATCAACCACTCATCGTAAATGTCTGTCCTCTTCTCGTTTGCAAGCAGGGTACCCTCGACTCTGGTGGGAATCCAAGGTCGTTTCTCGTCTAGGTGTCGTTTGAGAATCTGCTGTGGCTCCCACGCATACTTTTTTCAAAGTCAGTTTCTCTTTTCTGTCTAGTAAGCACGAAAACGGATACTTGAGACTTACGGGTCTTATCCTCCTTGTACGTTGGTCTGCAACAGCCCAACTGTTGTAGATACGATCGGGGAGCTTGGCAGGATCCATAAGTGAAAAATTTGGGTAGATTGCTCTCCTTTCGTAGGGGACGTTTTTTTTTAGTTTATTGACTCCAAGGTCCAATTCATCCTCGCGAAAAGCAAAGACAAACTCGAGCTCAACACCGTAATTCATGGCGAGGACGTGCGATGTTCGATTTGAGGATGGAAAATTCGTTGAACGAGTGACTGCTAAGTTCCAGGTAGCTCCTGAAACAATTCGAAGTGTATGAGTTTCGAAAGAAAAGTATAGAATGAACGAAGTTTTTGGTGTTAAAAGACAAGTTCCGGGCCCTGTTAAGAAGTATGAGACCTGTACACCAAGATTGTTTCAAGACCCGAAAAATAAAAATTCTAGTGGCATAGAAGTGTGATGAAATGCACTAATTGTTGATGCTAGTCTTTAACACGTCACGAAAAAATGTTGTAATATGCTCATGGGTAGCTCCTTTCATGGCACTTGCCAAATGCAGACTAAACAAAGACAAAAGCCTAAATAGATCGAGAATAAGAACGTCGATATTCCGACTGGGACTAGACAAAGAGAATGTTGAAAGCGAGTAATCTTCCAGTGGGGTACCAGATTTTGCGAGGGTAAACTATCAGCACAAAGGAAGGAGGAATAGACCTATGGGTTCAATACCTCTCATTAACTCTTCCAAATACTTCTAATTACTTTTATAAAATAAGGCACCCAAGAGCACAAACTCTAAACAGCGTAGTAAGTGCGATTAATCCAGGTATTCTAGCTAAGAGTTTTAAAACCGCTTCCCGACCTTTCTTCAAGGTGTGGCAATATAGCATGGAGAGATTCTGGAGGGGAATGCCAGGATACCAAAATAAAACTACCTAGTATGTGTCTACATTTTAATAGTACTTCGTCTTCCAACCACCAAGCATTTCGGTGTTCAGAATAACAAAAGTGTCAACGTTAAATCAAAGTAAATCAATTGACAGCACGAAAAAAATGCAGCAATCATATACCATACATAGTTCAGACGAGAAAATGAAAGAGTGGAAGGCGCCTCCAGCATCCTTCCTTCCAAATTTTATGCTTCAGCACCTTATTCATCATTGATTACGTTCACAAATGAATTGTCTCTCCTTTTCATCTCAACGTTTTCTACACTCATTTTACACCTCTTATAACAATAGCGCGAACCTGCTTCTGTGTACTTTGGTGTCGCGACTGTAGAATTCGCCAAGGCGCATGGCTATCCATCAAAGGTGGGAGGCGGGGGGTTAGGTAGAGAACCAATGCTGGTGAAACTCTGGCAAAACACCTGCGACTTCTTGAGTATACCAGGACGATGGTTATGACTATGGCATCAAGTGACAAACTACCTAATCCTCCAAAAATTTGACCTTCTAATTTAATTGGACCGCGGTGACCACCACTCAGCGGCTTCGAAGAATGCGCTGACTTATAAGGTCAACAGGGGGAGAAGCCAAAAGGAAAAATACCTATTCATTCAAAGTTCGACATCTTGAGGTATATAAGCTAGGACGCGACGCAAGATTTCGGGAGCATCAGGCTCAACACAAGAGCATGAACGACCAAAGTATCGGGTAGACAACCAAGGATACCAAGCAACGACCTGCAATTCCCTCTTCCACAGACTCATTTTTCACCTGCCTCCTAGTATATAGGCGGTGCTTAATGCTCTCAATTTTGAATAAGAACAAAAACATCAAGTCAAAACAACAGCAAAGAACCCGACAGTAAAAAAACGACCAACTTAAAAGGTTCAGATATAAAGCCTAGAAGAACGAAATTAACAGCAAGCTGCAATGAGCGCAGTCAACCCGGGGCCATTGCTATAAATATAGAAATTGGAAGATTGAAATACACTGGAAGTGGTCAGCTCCCGTGTTCCCCAGATGGTATTTTCATGTTGTCGATTATCAACAATCAAGCTGTCCTTCAACTGGGTGACTTCATTCATAGCCTGTTCGTCAAGCCCAATTCCTGCGGTGAAAGTCTTATAATCCTCCCAAATCTCCTCCCAAATCGTGATAGTTATAGTCCGAATCATGGGGTCGCAGCAGGACATGAGAAAGTTAACAGTTATCGAAACTGAAAATAACACATCGCTCACAATCCAGTATTTTTTGAGGTACATAAAACAGGACCTCTCGAAAGTTAACTCTTTTCTCAAGGGTATCCAAGTGCCCCAAGTGTAAATCGTAGAGGAAGACTCGGTTGGGGGGTGCACCAAATACGAAAAACCTCGAGGGACTTCAGGGCCGCCGTTGCTCTCCATTTTCACCCATCTGACATGTACCTACCAGAAGATGAAAGCGGAGATAATAAATCAAAACGACAGCAGAAAAGGACGACAGAAAGACAAGACTTGCGTGAAAAAGATCAGATAAAGATAGCAAGGTGAAATTTCTGAAAATTAAGGTCCCCAATGTAACTTGAGCCCAAGTCCCCTATGCAGGCTTGCATTGTATCTTCTGGCTATGCCATCCAACGAGGCTTATCAAGAGGATATGTCCCTCGTTTTTGGTCAGGGAACTGCAACGATATTAGAACCAAGCAAAATCGTACCCACTGTATATGTGCAGCATTTTCTTCTGGAAGATCGTGTGCAGCATTTTGCGATTTCCACCCCGCCGCCAATATGTACACCTTTTCAGCTAGAACTTAATCAAGTGGTTGGAGGAGTTTTCGGGTTCTTGCAAAAAGAGTATTATCACACTACTTGTGAATTGAATTGAAGGAATTTGAAAGAAATGTATTCGCAAGAAAGACTGGGAAAAGGTATCTCGATATAGAAAGCCTCCGTAATTGATCAGAAACTCCATACATACATAATCAGCATCCTCACACCTTCTTGGTATCTTTCACGTCCTCTTCGTCCTCGTCATCATCATCAGAATCGTCCTCGTCGTCGTCATCGTCCTCTTCTTCATCGCTCTCTTCCTCGTCATCCTCATCCTCTTCCTCCTTGATGGCAGTTTGCTCCTCGATATTCTTAATCTCCTCCGCACTAACGTTACTGAGTGAAGAACCCCGATGCGTCAAAACGGGTGGGTTGACATCTGTAGGTTTCCACGCAGTACTCGTAGGACTCTGCATCGACTCCAATTTATCAATCGAGTGTCGTGGTGTCTTGGGGCCAGGTAAAGAATCAGGGGCTTTCTTCCAGGCTGTCGAGTTGGGGCTTTGCATCGAGGTAACTTCACCTATTGAGAGTTTGTCCATAGGCAGATCGGTGACAGAGATGGGAGCTGGTTTTGCGGCTTTCTCTTCCTTCGTTGTTTCTATTTCCGTCTTCTCTGTCTCTTTCGTGGGCTCCGCCTTTCCTACCCCGCTCAAAGCCTCAACTACCTTTTTCTTGCCATCTTTGGCTTTTTGTGCAGCTTCCTCGCCAGCTTGTTTCATAGCCGATGCTATCGAGGGTGCCGCCTCCGTCGTCGGTGATTTCGCAGGCTCAGCAGCTTTGGCAGATGTCGAAGGAGGGGCAGTCTCGGGCTTCTTAGGCTCTGGTGCAGCGGGGGGTTTTGAAGACGAAGGTGCTGGCTTAGCCATCATAGAACGAGCAGGCGTAACGAGGTTTGAGTTTCCGACAATCTTGACATGTTGTTTCATTTCGCCATATTCGTTCCATTCCTCGATTTCGACGAGATCCTATGGCTATTAGCTGTTATGCTTGGGTGCCATGGTGTCGTAGAACGTACGCCGAGGACTTCTCCCATTTGTACGAGGCCAGGGATCTTCCTAACTCGTCCTGTCTCGTCCTTTCCTGCTCGTCGACCCCATATCATGCGTGCCTTCTCATCGGTTGCGATATCGAGGGCAATAAATGGGATCCGGTTGGCTTTCAGGATGGTCTCCAGCCTCGAAGTCGCTGTGACGATGTGCGAGGATCCTGAGGTCAAAGAGGTGTAGAGGAAGAGTGAAGGGTCCGTATTGTAGGATTTAGGTGCTGTAGAGTCCGCCATCTTGTCGGATGTTTAGTTTGGTGTTGTTGGTTGGGGAGAACTAGGAGGGTACAGGTAATGTAGAGGGTCCAGTTTCAGAAATGGACTGCGTGAATAACCCATCCCATGGTTCGCTGGTGCCCCTCTGTCAACCAAATAGAGACTCACTACTTAGGGCAGGGCTGGCATGGGACTTATAACACCGCTCTGTCGCCTGCTGGTCAGTCATTGGCACACGTAAACATTTTTCATGTATAGTGTAAAAAATAATAGTCGGTTTCCCTTCCCCGTCGCTTCGCTAGGGGTCGGCGGAAGCAAGTGTCTCCTGTAAGCAAGTGTCTCCTGTAATGTCGTAGATTAGCCCCCTACTAATTTTATATATGTATACTATCTTAATTATTTCTACCACTACCTTATTTATCCTAAATCACTAAAATGGAACCTATTCGCAGTAGCCTACCCCCTATACCTATGCCACCTACAAAAGCTGAAAAGAAGGAGTGTATACGTAGCGCTGTTAAGTAGGTAAAGGAGTAGGATAGTAGCGAAAGTATAACTACAGGAGCTTGAATATTCTATGCCAACGACAAATCGGTATAGAAGACAGTAAAGAGAGTAAGGGAGAGGGTGCGGAATTTAGAAGGCACATTCAACACTTATAGAGGGAATAATAAAGTGTTAAATAATAGCCAGGAGGAGGCTATTCGTCAGTATTGTTATAAGCAGTAGAAGATAGGCCTAGAGGCTACTCACTCTATAGTACAAGCAGCTATTACAAACTTAAAACAGGTAATACTTTCTATCCTTATTCTAGATAATTAGCTAATTCCCTAGGCCTAAATACCCCCTTAAAAGGCCCCGTCCGAGTCCTGGTTCTATAAGTAGTTAAAAGAGTGTACTCACCTTTATATAATTAATATAAAGCCTATTACCTTTAACTGCCTTAAATCCTATACTAAAGATAAGATCTACGAATAGTTTAATAAATATATAGCTATACTTATATAATATAAGATCTAGAAGGCTAAATATATATAGAATATAGACGAATCTAGTATAAGAGCTAGGTATACTAGTAGTAAGAACATTATTATTCTAACATAAGTTAAAGAGTTATATATAGCGAATCCTAAGAATAGAAAGTTAGTTACTATAGTAGAGACAATTTACATAGATAGATAAGTAGTAGCTTCTTTTATAATTACGCCTAGAAAGGATATTATAGAGAATTAGATAGTAAAGAAGTTAACTAGAAAGGAATTAGTAGATTACTCGCCTATAGAATATATTAATAATCAGATAATTATAGTATATACTAAACATCTTATTAGAGAGCTTAGTACTAGCCTAGATAAACTATAGCGAATCCTACTCCTTAATAGCTACAAGACGTATATATATAACCGATTCTAACTTATATACTACGAGAATCATATACTCCTTTAGTACTACCTCTTATACTATATATATATTCTTTAACTAGTAGATGTTAACGTCTTTCGCTCTTTTAAAGAGTACTATAAACAAGCTATTACCGCTATACTCTATAGCCTTAACTTCGAGTACTCGGTTACCTTATTCTTTTAAGACCTTACCTCTATATATGAAAAGATAATAAAAACATAGATAATTCAAAATACGTTTACTAAATCTAGGAACTATCTACTAAGTTAGAAAGTAGTTAAGAAATAGATACGTTTATATAGAAAGAAGAAGAGAGCTTTAACTAATATATAAGAAGATCCTGAATTACCTCTACTTCTACCTTAACAGCTAGACGAATTATAGTCTACTACTACTAGTATACAAGCCCTTAGTTCTCAAGATCCTACTTAATTCTCTAATCCCTCTATTAATCTATTCAAGTATATAATAAAAGAGGTTAGAGTATCTCTTCAAAAGGTATATCTTACTATAGTTAAGCACTATACTCTTTAATAAAAGATACTTAATAATATAAGAAGAAAGAAAAGATTAAGGAAGCGTATATATAAAGGGGGTAGCTCTACTATTACTAGGTTACAAGAGCAAATTAACAAGAAAGAGGCTGAAGAAAAGAGTAATTAATTACGTAAGAAGGAAAAGAGGCTTTAAGCAGCTATAAACAAGGCTAAGAAGTTACTTCTTAAGTAAGGTGTACAGGCAAGAAAAGACAAGAGATCTCGAAAGGCTAGGCTTTTATAGCATAAGAAGAACAGTACTCTCCCTTATCTAGATAATTTAATTCAAATCCGTAAGCTAGATAAGAAGCCTACTTTTATTAAACAACTATAGTGTACGGCTGAATTTTATCTTAAATTAGTATAAGCTATTAACGAAGTTAAGGTACACTAAACACAAGATCTTATTAGTATAGTAGGAGAAGGAGAAGAAGGCGAGATTATCTTTAATTTAGGTAACTCTTACTCTTTTAATATAAGTAAGGTTATTCTAGAGTATCCGGATAGTACTCTAGGCTCCCCTTATGACAGTATAGCCTTAACAGACTTAATAAGAGCAAATGCTGACTTCCTAGACTTTGAAGAGCAGCTATATAGATAATAAATCATCGTTTACAGGCTAATTTTTGGTGTGGGAACATGTGCCGGAGAAATCCCGGCTACAGGAGACACTTGCTTGCGGGAGACACTTGCTTCCGCCGACCCCTAGCGAAGCGACGGGGAAGGGAAACCGACTATTAGTCTGCTGTTTGCTGGCACTGCACTATCTATCTACCAGGCCAGGACGGACCCCTGTATTCTGAACCCTTATCGTAGCTTGGGTTGCACTCCACCAAAATGGAAGATCAACAGAGTGTTAAATAAAACAATAAAATTATACCAAAAATACAAGGGAAGTCTCCGATAGCTGGAGCAAATCACTACTGAATTAAACGCTTATCTGTTTTCATAGTAGAACTATTTGGTGGTAATTAATTTTCTCGAGGAAGCAATAATAGTGACGTTTCCCAAGGAGCTCGTCATCGCAGCCACCACTGTGTTATGGCTGACAAAATCCCCGAGTTATTAGACTGACAATTCAATAGATAGCTACTTACTGCATTGTCTCCTTATCTCTACACACTTCTGCTCCGCTCCGTATTCCTTTTTTAATTCTAATCAGATAGTTCATCAATTACTTGAACTCCCCTCAATAATCCTCGGCAAGATCTGGTACTCGGTACCTACCTTGTAGAAGTTCCTCCAAACCAACTGTAACCTTACAGTACAAACAAAACATGGCACCTTCTCCCTCTCCAACAGGAGCAGCCCTCATAGCCCGCGCCCTCCACGACCTAGGAATCAAAGTGATGTTCGGCCTAATTGGAATCCCCATAGTCCAAATAGCAGAAGAAGCAATCGCCCTCGGAATCCGCTTCATCGCCTTCCGCAATGAGCAAGCAGCTTCATACGCAGCAACAGCCTATGGCTATCTCACAGGAAAACCTGGAGTCTGTCTCGCCGTAGGAGGACCAGGAGTTCTTCACGCCATGGCTGGAATAGGAAATGCTTCTGCCAATGCCTTTCCGTTGCTGTTGCTTGCTGGGTCCAGTGAGACGCATTTAGTAACGAAGGGGGCATTTCAGGAATTGGATGCTATTTCCCTTTTGACGCCTCACACGAAGATTTCGATTCGTGCGAGTCTTGATTCTATACCCGAAAGTTTGGCGAATGCGTATAAAACTGCTTGGTATGGGAGAGGGGGACCTACTTTTGTGGATTTACCCGCCGATGTTATACAGGGAGATGGGGAAGAGCGGAATGCAGATGTGGTGCCATCACCACCAAAAGCAGCCTCGGACCCGGAGAATATACAGCTTGTTGTACAACTTCTCAAGTCTGCCAAGGCACCATTGGTTATTGTTGGAAAGGGGGCAGCATATGCACAAGCCGAGAGCGTCATTCGTCAATTGATAGACGAGACCAAGATCCCCTTTCTGCCTACTCCAATGGGCAAGGGAGTTCTGCCAGACTCACATGAGTCCAACACAGCTTCTGCAAGATCCGTGGCACTCAAGGGCGCAGACGTGGTTCTCCTTCTCGGGGCAAGATTGAACTGGATTCTACATTATGGGGAAGAGCCGAAGTGGAATTCCGGAGTGAAGATATGTCAAGTTGATATCTCTGCCGAAGAGCTAGGTAAGAATACTGGAGACGCCTCGCTTGGATTAATAGGGGATATCAAAGTCGTGACTTCTCAATTCATTTCCGCTCTCAAGGGATGGCAATACGACACATCCTCAGATTACATCAAAGCACTCCAAGCTTCCGCGGCCAAAAACGAAAAGAAGGCCGCAGAGGTTGCAAAGATTGACAAGAATCCCATGACATATGCAAGAACATTCGACATCATCAAAGAAACCATCCACAAATTCTCCTCCGCAGAAGAAGGGAGAGTGGTCTACGTATCAGAAGGCGCGAACACGATGGACATTTCGAGAAGTGCCTTTCCCGTTGAACACCCAAGATTACGTCTCGATGCAGGAACACATGCAACAATGGGCGTAGGCCTAGGCTACGCTATAGCAGCTCATTGTGCCTACAACCTCCCATCCCCAGAAGCAGTTTCCGGAACCAGTACGTCTCGCAAAAAGATTGTTTGTTTGGAAGGAGATTCAGCATTTGGATTCTCCCTTGCGGAAGTTGAAACCATGGCTAGGTATGGAATGGACATTCTAATTTTCGTCATCAACAATGGAGGAGTCTATCATGGTGATAGTGAAGATTCAGATGAGTGGTTGGAGATGCGCAAGAAAACCATTGAGGGTAAGCCTAAAGGGGGTCTTCGTAGTTCGAGTTTAGGGTGGGAGGTGAGTTATGAGAAAATTGCGGAAATGTGTGGTGGGAAGGGATATCTTGTTCGCACACCTGATGAGCTTGCGAAAGCTACGGAGGAGGGGTTCAAAGCAAATATTCCAGTTGTTGTGAACGTGATTATTGAATCTGGGAAAGCTCAAAAATTGGTAGGTCCTCTCTCCTGTCCTCCTCGTTCACCACCCCTTCTCCTTTCCCCAAATGCTTCCAAATGTTTTTGGTCAGTTGGAAGTTGTTACGCCAGAGAGTCTCGAAGAATCAAGAATTCTAGTCTCCGATGCTTCCACAACCTTTCCACTGGCAATTCTTCTGGAACATGGCATATGATGTGCTGGAGCTAACGAGAGAAAGGAATTCGCTTGGCAAAACAATTCGAAGAAGACAAAGAAGGACTCAAAGTTGTGAACGAATTCCACGACCAGGTTTATGGATCAACGGAAAGGTGCAGCACGGATAGCTGCATAACTGCATGCTCTTCATCCTTGTGCAATTTTTGCGAGAACGTGGAATTCTTTCCACTCACCCAGCATCAGAGCATGAGCTCTGAGCTTTTCCAATGCCGCTTTTTGAAAAGAAAGATGTGTGAAACATTCCAAGACCGGGGGCTCCGACAGGGACTTCTTTGAGCTCCAAGAAACTGGAAACCAGCTGGTCAAGGAGATATTTGGGACTGGGGAAATGGAAGCCTGTTATGGTAACGAGGCCCTTTGGATCTTCCGAAACGAAGGAAATCAGAAACAACACATCAATGGAATTTCGAGGCCATGAAAATGGAGGCCTATCAGGGGTACCAAATTCTTTCTTTCCCCTAGAAAGCCACAGAAACCCCACTGCATAAACCGACGTCGAAGCAAGAAAACCGAACCCATGTGAAAGTCTCCGTCGTCAACTAATTCGGATACAAATATACTCTCCTCCAACCCATCCGGGAAACCTTCCTAACCACACTGACAAAGCCCTCTCTTCCCGGAGACCGCAACACCCTCACTCTCAACCCCCAAGTTGCGATGCCCTTCGGCAACAAAGTGGAATACACCATCGAAACCCGAGAACGTCATCGCGTCAAATATCCTCGCTTTCAAAAGATGCCGTTGGTCATCCAAGCCTTCCCGGATCGTCACCGTCTTCAGCTCGTCCGAACTTCCTCGGGTTACTCCCACCATCATCACAATGAGAACAACAAAGTCGCCGAGGAAGTGAAGAAACTCAACGACGAGCTCAAGAAAGTCAACTCCAAGCTCGCGGAGAGGGAAAAGGAAGAGATGATCAAAGCTGTTCGAGCGGAAGAATTTAAGAAGGGCGAGAAGAGTGGATTGGAAAGGGCGGAGAAGAAAGGCGAGGACGAGCGAAAGCTGAAGGCTTTGATTGCGGGAGAGGTGGCTAAGAGGGAGAAGAAGGAGGAGGAGCAAAATTTGAAGAATATGATTGCTGAAGAGATCGCGAGGGGGTACGGTTTGTCCGCTGCCGCTAGAGGAGGAGGAAGTGGTGGTCGTATCAACAGACCTGCCCTCAGGGATGGTTACCCGGATGATGGTGGTTATGGATTCCCTATTCTAGCGGACCGCCTTGGTGGAGGGGGAGGTGGCGGCGGTAGAGGAGGAAATGCTTTCGCTCGCACACAAGCTCACATCTTGCACTCCCACACTCACTCTCACTCTCACGCCCATAATCACAACCACAATCACACTCTTCGTTTCCAGGACCAAAAGCCGATTGGCGTCCGTTCCCGACCCGAACATGCAATCGAGATCTTCGACGATGCTAACCCAAGCGAGAAACTCCTTGTCGCTTTGCAAAATCAAAACAAGCCCACGCATTTTGACACAGGCCTTGGCTTCAATCAACCGCTACCCATCGAGAGCGGCAAGGCCTTCTCTTCGGAACCTGATATAGACTTCTTCAACAAGTTTCCTGAGCTGTCGAGGGAGTCTATTGAGGAGATTTGGGCTAGGATTCATCGCAATCGGGGTGGTGGTTCTGACGGAGCGGCTGTTGTTCTAGGGAATTAGTTTGGGAACTTCGTTTTTCGGGAGGTTGGTTCTGTTTTATCTGTAGGACTTGGACTTGGACTTCTCTCTGTTTTCGTCTTGCGACTTCAATTTGAACATCGACAGATAACAATGGAGTTGAAGGATTTCACACAATGGCTTGCATCATCAGATTGGTATTTCATGGGTGGTACATGGGATCTTGGCTTGGGTCAAGACGGTGATTTACGATACTTGGTTATGATTTGAGTTTGTTTTTCCAATAGGGTTACATGGGATATGAGTTTGGGTCAACCTCAGATGATGGTTCACGATGATTTGCGATTGGTTTTTGTTTTTTCATGGAGTTCCAGCTGTATTTTTATCAGATTCATCATCCCTTTTTAGCAATTCAATTATGCATGTATCACAGAATACCTTCTTCGGATTCGTGCTTCATCTCACAATTTCAAACGATACTACTAAGTGAGAGAGAGATGTCTACCTAGTGCCTCCGTCTTTTGCTCGCTTGAGATATGATGTTGTTGGTTGTGATTGGCTGTTATTTTTGATGTGGGGCTAATTTCGGGATCGCGACTTCCATTGCAAACGACCTCACCCTCACTTCACTTCCATTCATTACCTACAACACCACAACACCAAGTGCCCTTTCGGTGGCCAGGAGATAGTTACGTCGCTTTTTAATTGAGGTGAATTTAGACAACCGTAGTGCCCGGGCGGCCATGGATAGCAAAAAGGAGTACCCGTAGAAGCTCTTCTTCAAAGTCTCTCCCCTTGCAATACACACTCAAGTACAAGTAGTTTCACTACCCCCCCCCCCCAGAGCTATGGTTGCGAAGACATTTCAACTCGAGGTGAATTAATTCACTCTTTTAACCAGCCCCGCAATCCAGGTACCGCAACTGGCAGGGCAGGCTTTGAAGTGGTCGTCCCATCTAGACATTTCGTTTGAACGGACGTCATCTGTTTGCAGAGCACTAACTATGAGCATCTTCCACAGTACCAGATGCCTCAGAAGTCAATAACGCAACTCTGAATCGTCTGGTGAATTATAGACTTCGGGTGGAGAGTAATTGCCTCCTCAACAATTGCAAGTAAAGGTAATTTAGCTGGTTAATTAGAAGCTTGAGTATGGTTACACAGTGGCCTGCGTATAAATATATTGCGATCAATCCTTTGGCTACAAGTGGAGGGCTCTTTCCTTGAACTTGTCCAAGGTGCAACTTTAGCCAACGCAATCTCGCTCGCGACTTCCTTATCAAGGTCGTTCTTGCCTTTGATTCGTCATCGACCTGGAGAGGTTCACTCTTGAATTTTATACTGCCCGCCATTCTGCGCAAGTGGTCTAAATAGCGAGGTCGACACGCGAATAGACTAGCGCGATATTTCGTTGCGCGGCAGCCGAGAGTATATCTGAACCCTTCTTCCGCGACAAACAACGACTCTCTTCCACTCCAAAACAACTCGCACGAGAAACAAGACATCTGTTTTCTACAACCACTTCTTCTCGCGTCCATACACTCGTTTGTCCTCAATCAATACTCTATCTTCCCCATTAAACACCCCAAACCATCAAGATGCGTTCCGCAACTCTCGTCGTCGGCCTCGCCGTTGGTCTCGTCGCCGCAGGCTATACTCAACCTGCGCCTTCGACATCAACTCTCGCCGTCACCTCGACCTCCACCATCTTGAGCTGCCCTCCGTATGTCGAGAACTGCCCTGAGCACTCAAGCACCAGTGCTCCTGAAGTTCCTCCAACCTCTTCACTCGCCGTCACCGCCTCGGTTCCTGCCTTCACCAGCAAGCCAGGTCCACCGGTCTCTCCATCAAGGTATGTCATCGATCTTGGCTCAATTTGCCAGTCCAGTACTGACGGTTACTTTCTTATCAAGCTCCGAGGAGGAGAACACTATCACTGTCACTTCTCCTTGCGAGTCGTCCACCGCGTTCACGGCTCCTCCCGTTCCCGTCACTACCCCAGCTTCACCACCAGCCTATACTCCAGGACCACCTGCCAGTAAGTAGACCTTTTCTGTGCGCTCTCTCGACGTTCCTTGAATCGCTTTTTTGAAATGACAGTATACTTTTTCCAAGAAAAGGAAAAAGAAAAACAATAAGATCGCAATGCTAATACCGAACAGGTTCGCCAGCAACAAGCCCAAGTGAGAGCGTGCCAGCTCCACCTGCCTACAGTCCACCTACACCTGCCAGTAAGTCGTTCTTTTTCTGATTCTTAATTCGAGATCTTTCAGCGTTTTGTCAACAAGACATCGTATCTTCCCTCGAAGTTCTTTCCCACGATACAGCAAGATTCCACCGTTAATACTTTACAGGCTCGCCAGCAACAAGCCCAAGTGAGAGCGTGCCAGCTCCACCTGCCTACAGTCCACCTCCACCTGCCAGTAAGTCGTTCTTTTTCTGATTCTTAATTCGAGATCTTCCAGCGTTTTGTCAGCAAGACATCGTATCTTCCCTCGAAGTTCTTTCCCACGATACAGCAAGATTCCACCGTTAATACTTTACAGGCTCGCCAGCACCAAGCCCAAGTGAAAGCGCACCAGCACCACCTGCCTACACTCCATCTCCACCCTCCAGTAAGTAATCGTGTTCTTTGTTGTGAATCCGAGACCTCCTGCCGCGTTGCCTGGGAGACATCACGTCATCGAGACTCTTTCGCAAAGAATGAACTTGATATGCTAACATATATCAGGCTCACCAGCCCCAAGCCCAAGCGAGAGTACTCCAGCTCCACCTGCCTACACTCCACCTACTTATACTCCAGCCCCACCTGCAAGTAAGTTGCCTTTATTCTTCTCTCTCCGCCATCCCTGCCATGCGAGGTCAAGAAGACCTTTTCTGCCTCGATTCTTTCTCAAGATTACAAAAGTGTAATGCTAACAACTTCGTTCCAGGCTCGCCAGTTCCAAGCCCAAGTGAGAGTGCACCATCTCCACCAAGCTACTCGGCTCCTTCATCAAGCCAGAGTGTACCAGCCCCAAGTCCAAGTGAGAGTGCACCATCTCCACCAAGCTACTCGGCTCCTCCGCCCAGCTATAGTGCTCCTGCTCCAAGTTCAGAGGCTCCAACTCCAGCACCATCTTCCTCGGAAGTCCACACCCCTGTTCATTCTTCGCCTTCAAGTGAAGCCAGCGCTCCTGCTTATAGTAAGCAATCTATTTTCTCTCCCCCACCCAATGGTCATTTCAAGAAAGGCATTCCTCCCGCAAAATAACGGTCTCTCTATCAACTTAGGCCTTTCAATAATAGTATCGTGACGAGAAAAAACATGCTAATTATTTACAGGCCCTCCACCTTATTCCACTGGCGAGAACTCTGGCGTCACAACTTCAAGCCCTGGCTATGGTGCCGCCCCATCAGTTAAATCTAGTCTCCCAACTAGTTTCCTTCCTCCTCCACCACACTCTTCGCCGGTTGAGACCCCATTGCCATATGCCACTGCTCCAACAACAATTGTCTCCGCCACTGGTCACCCACAATCAAACACCAGCATCATAATTGTTCATACGCCAACAGTTGCTCCAACTTCCTCACCTTCAGGAACCTCACCACCAGCTACAGCTCCTTCTTCGGGTGCCACAAGCTTGGTCGTTTCGGGGGGCATAATGGCTTTGGTTGCCGTTGGTGCTTACATCCTCGGTTAATTTCTCATATGAATGAGATGCCATTCACCTTTGTCCACATTTGTCGGGCATATTACGTCACCGCATAGTACGACTTGTATGATACGATGACAATTTCATTTGGTCTATGGATAGGAATCGGGGGACTTAATGACGTTGATTGAGGGAAGATAAAGGGAAAAAGATAATATGTTTGGAGTTTCTGGGGAGGATACCACAATAGTGCTTGCTCTACTTGCATACTGCCTTCACTTTTCTTGAAAGCATCATTCTATTATTTCTCCTTTTTTATTTCGTTCTTTTCATATTTCAGAATCCTCTGGAAATGGGAGTCGATTTTGATAATCGGACTTGGTAAATATGCAATATGGAAATTTGTAAAAGCAGACAATGCAATGACAGGCATAACAATTCATATTATTGAGGTCTTATAGTTCTTGTAACCTTTGAACTGATTTGTGATAATGCGAAGAGGGGTATACTACGTCCTGCGTCCTGATCCCAAATCTCAACAGTCTTCCACTGCAAGAGAAAAAACCCCTTTCCCATTCGCCTCCGGGATACTTTTTTCGACAACAAATCAGACGAGAGAGATTATACCCGGGATTTACATTAGATAGGTGTTTGAGCCTCGGTTCTTCCTATGGGAATCGATAATTTGATGCGCAGGCTAGAGTAGCGGGGCCGACTTCGACCTGGGTGGCGCTTCTGTTGGTCATGTCAAGCTCGGCAAGAGTGTTGAGAAAGATCGTACCTTCCTACTCCAATTTCTAAAAACACTCTCGTTCGTTCCAGACCTTGAATGCCTGCCTTGTTGTCGGTACCTATGTTTATGGAAGACCCTTCCCATGAACTGATTATCGAGCTGGGCGCAAGATTTCCTCCCCTTCACAAAGGACCACTAGTATGCCATAAAAATTTACCCAAAAGACCCAATGGGACAAAAATTCTACATTGTCTACCAGTCCGCCCTATGAACTTGAATTTGAACACCCCCCCAGCCCATCCACTGATTCCCAGTCCAGTCCAGTATCCATAACCCCAGAAAGACCAGAAATATTTCCCCATTTCTACCGAAAGTCCCATCCATATCCACCCCCCCTTGATATTTTCATTTTTGTAGAACCCAAAGCCAAGACCCCCCCCAACGCCAGAATCTTATAAATACATCCCATTTAGAGACCACAGACCAAAAACAGAAAAGAAAAAACAAATTTTCTCTGTTAACAAAAGCCGAAATTGAGAATCATAAAAAGAAAAAAAGTAGAGTTGCAAAGTCAAAAAGCGAGGGAGACAACATAGGGCTTGACAAACCTATCAAACCCTCCTATCCCCCTCACTCTTCAGCCGATACGTATCCGTCAACCCGGGAAATTCTTTCGCAAAAGCCGGTCCCAAACTCCAATTCTCAAGCCGTCTCAAATGCCTTTCAAATACAGGATTAATCATAAGATCGTCAGTCTCTGGCGAACTCAACAGGGTGTCCGTCGGCTCATATGGCCAATTAAGACTCAACGTCGTCGTGAAAGGGATGAAAAAATTATCAAAGAGGTAATCTCTTGGATTATAATCACGAACGAGACGATCGCGCATTTTGGGCCAGGGGAGATGGTCGATCCACGCGGGGTGTGGTGTGAATAGTTGGGAGGGTCGAGGAGCTACCCAGTCGGGGAGACGGTCGTAATTCTCCTGCGTAGGAGATATTTGCCAACGCATTATTAGAAACATTATGTAGAGGACGGCGACCTTTTCGGGGAGGGTAGAGAGGTCGGGAAAGGTAGCGAGGATGTCGGTGAAGACTTTTGAGAGCGGATGGGAGTTTACTCCACGGGCTGGATTGAGAAGAGAGGAAACGCTAGGGTAGGCTGGTCCTACCAGCTTTGGGGTTGAGACTCCTTCTGCCGCTTGTTTTTGTCGTTCCTGAAGGAAGTCGAGGAGTAGACTGTCCAGAGGACATGTTGGTTGACTGTTACGAATTGGTGCCGCATGTCCCAAAATCTCCGAACTTGGACCGCCTGGAGTGCCGGCAGTACTTCCGTAGTTGGCTTGACTTCCAATGGAATTGCTTCTGTGGTGTGCTGGGCTTCTTCCAGCATCTATGCTTCCCGACCTCGGTTGGAAACTGGAGGACTCATATGTCCCATTCAACCCATTAGGAATCTTGTTGATACGTTGACTTGCGTCAATTAAAAACTCAAGACCGAGTCTCTCTGATCCCATGTCCAAATTGTGAGCCAGATCGTGCTTCTGTTGCATCAATTGGTGTGTTTGAGCGGACTGGATACTGGCATTATAAGCCCTCTGCTCCTGTCCCATGGGGCCATTCGGTGCCTGCCATAGAGGGGGTGGTCCTCCTGGAGAGTGAGCACTTGTAGGAGTGGACACATTCAAGTGGGAAGAGCTAGGTCGATTTGGAATATAAGGCGGTTGAGGAGGCATCGCAGGCGGGGCATATGCGTGGTTTTCGAGACCTATGGATATAGCTGTTAGCTATGTGCGTACCGACGAGAAATTGCCCAACTCAGGGAAAGCCAGGGAGCAACTAACCATGCGGTGGGCCCAGAACTGGTTGTATCAATGACATGACTGAAGCCAATCGTTTTTTGATATCCGCGTTCTCCGCCTCAACCATTTCCTTCTGCCTCAAGACATGCTGCAACTCCTGATACGGCTGCTGGGATGTCAATTCCCGAATCTTCCTCTCCAACCCCTCAATCTGATTCTTCGTCCTCTCCCGGATCGCACGCTGAGCCTCGCGGTCGTTCGCCCTCTTCTTCGCCAGCTGGTCGGGCGTCAAGTTAGCCACCCCCCTCGAGCTGGAACTCGCACCGGCCGTCTTCCTTTTCTTGTTGCTGCCATCGGCAGAAGTGCCCTGATCGGTGGGCGAGTTCGAGGCACCAGCTTCTTCGGAGAAGTCGCGTTTCTGCTGTTGTAGCTCGTGTGTTCCCATGTCTGCTGCGCTCACCCGTCTCGACCGGCCCTACTTTTCTTTCCACGACAGTTTTGCATGAGTTTATCGGAGCATGAAAGAGCCTATGAAAAGATGGGGGTTTGCGCGAGAGCGATCGAAGGAGGGTAGTATATTGATACTATATGATAGCGTTTCTTGTGGACGCAGGAAGGGTCTTTCAGTCATGTATACTTTGAATCATGGATGTGAACGAGTCAGAACTGACGCTCGACTAATTTTAGCCTCCCCCAACTTTACCCCAGGATTTCAGCTACCGAGTCAACAATCGCAAGGCAGTAAATAAATAATTCCGATCTAGATATTCAGGGCGAATGAAGGTGACCGTTTTGAATATGTAGGAGTGTTTGGAAGATACTTTACTTGAATTGCCCCTGAGAGCTGGAGTGACGAGGCAGAGAAAAGGTGGTTCTCGCCCATTAAAGGACAACACACATATATACAGGTAACAAGAACTTCGCTTTTCACTTTTGCGTTAGTTCCTCTCTCACCTACTCAGGCCTCGGTTAGTCCATCAACGACTCAACGACCTTAGTATAGGTGCGTAACCATGCTGCTCATCATCCATTTTACTATTCAACACCTCTCGAGTCTGGTGCTAAACAATCTACCCCAAAATGACACCTTATCGCATTTTTGAATTTGGTGTCTTTCGTTTTCCTTCCTCACACACTATGATACAAGAATATCCTCCCCCTCCACCCCACTTCTCATCCCCAGACATTAATTACCCCTCACATTGAGGCCTGTGCCTCTGCCAAGATATCGTGAACCTCAGCTGGCATTTTATACCGCAACTGGCTCACAAATTTAACCATATCCAGCTGCATAGTCTTCACCTCATCAATCATTACTTGCCTCGACCCAATATTCGCACTGAATTCGCTGCTCATGAAGTTGGCGCGCAGCCCATTCCCGCACTGCACCGCCCAAGCAACGAGTTTGGGGGTAACGGATTGGAGAGCTGGGTCCAAGCTAGGGAATTTGAGTGCCAGATTTCGAACGTAATTCGGATCCCCGTCTGACTTGATTGGGACCATATCATACCCTGAGATTGCCTATTGAGACTTTATTAGTACAACGCTGTGGAAATTCAAGTGAGAAAACTTACATCTAATGCCTGAGCCCATTGCCCATTCTCCACCATCTGCTTCAGCCTACCAACGCCCGCTAAAAGTGAGTTGATGTTGCGTAGTTTAGTGGTGACCTTGAATTGTGTCGAGTTTGTCATGTAAAGACCCATGATGGAGGCTGAAAGTTCAACGATGTCGTCGAGCGAAGAGAGGCTCAAGCTTCCCAACTGAACCTGCTTACTACTTGGATTTGAGTGCGCCTTAACTGGTTGAAGTCGTCCCGAAGCTTGACCAAGTGGTACAGCGAGAAATTCGCCAATGGCGCGATTAAGAATAACCACAACGTTGTCGTATTCACCTGCCAGGTGATATAGCAACACGGCATCGGTGACTCGGCCATTGTCGTCTGCAATGCTTGCAGCTTGAATTGTAATCATTTTCATGAACTCGTCGGTTTTACCTAACGAAATGAGACTCATTCTCCCTTCGATCACACCCGTAGCACGTTGCCCGTCACTCAGAAGGTCGCCCAAGAGTAAGGCAAATTCATTACTTTCCAGGACAAGTTCTCGCAGCGCTTCATGACACAAGCTGACTTGGCTTGAACCACCTTGGCCAGGAATATCTTTGTTGAGGCAAATAAGGACGAGGTAGTCGACAGCAGCCGCAACATTTGCAGCTCTGAAATCCCGTGTGTAGTAGGCAAGCATACGGCCAAAATTGATTTGTGGATTCTCTCTGGTTGTGTAGCTTAAAAGGTCGTCACCAGCGGTATTTGGATCGGGAACTCTCAGTAAGCCGTAGAAGTCCGAGGCAATAGCTAAATGCACAGCGTCGGTATGTGAAAATGGGTAGAGATAGGACACGGCCTGTTCGAACATGCCACACGCAACCTGAAAGAAAACGAAGGATCCGAATGAGCACCCAACTTCAGCTCCACCCTTTTCGAAAAATCGGTTTCCAATTTCTTTCATGGTTTTCTGTAAGTCTGCTAGCCCATATGCATCGTTAGCAAACTCTTCGGCTTTTTTGCTTTCCCGGGCTAGAACGAGTTGAAGCCACACAAAGTCCTCTACCGAATGATTAATTCCTTCGAGATTGCGAGATCTGAGGTCACATCTGCCGATGATCTTGTAGCAGGCCATCCTATATGGATCAATGGAGTTTTCAGGCGCAATTCGAAGTCTCTGGCTGTACTCGTTATTGATACGCTCTTGAGTCTCCCGAGGAAGTCTTCTATCCGGACTACTGCAGTAGCTGGTGATATAAGAGGAGAAATTGCGATCGATTGCTTTGAATGCAGTTGAGTTGGCGGCCACATAATCGACTATCTCTTGTATGTGCCCGGTTCGTAGAAGATAGTAGACGAGAGCCCAAACATAATCATCCCCGAGCATTTGGAGATCATTATTGTCGCCGGAAAGGCTCTTTTTCGAGGCTAAGAGTCGGACATATGCTTTCACTTTGCTGATGACATTTGGGACTCCACCTAAATTGGCTTCTCGGGGATTCTTGCCGATGAATGATTCCACCTCTTCAAATGCCAACCTCTCGAGGCACCTAGCACCACCACGTAGAATTCTCTTTCTGAGCTCAGGACCACGTTCCGAGTTTGGATTTTCGTCTAGATAGATTTTCGCAAATTTTCGTTCCGGCACCGCAAGAGGATCTGCGAGACTTTCGACGTCTGGGTGCTCATGAACGATCTCAGCCAATGCTCTGTACGCCTTGACAAGATCGGGACCATGCTGCTCGCCAGCTTCGGTTATGACAGCGCTCAGATTGGAAGCTAGAGGATAGAATCGCTTCTCTATCCGGGCATCATTGAGATTTTGAATCTTCTCCGCGTATTTGCTCTGTTTTTCCCGTTGGAACCTATCTCCCAGCGTAGATGTCACCCCATTCTTTTCTATCTGCTTTTCGACATCGGCGAATACTTGCTGCGTCGGCTTCCCAGCCGAGCTTGGTGCTCCAATGACTGATTTATGTATGCTTGATCGTCCGAATGTGCTGATGCCTGCAAGTCCAGCCCCTCTTGAGCTAGCATGTGCGGCTGCCTTGCTCTTCCTCGATCGACCAAACCCTCCCGTAGCTTCTGGGGCAATGGTTTGAAAGCTTGATCTCCCTGTAGTTGCCAAATCTTCTCTGGGTTTAATGCCAAAATGCTGGTATATCTTCTTCCGCTGAGCCTCCCATTCCATCGACACGTTGTCCTCCAAGAAAGAGTCGAAATCGCGCACCGAACGTGCCAATCCATCGGAGATCATGCTTAGTGTAGTTTGCGTTTGTAGATTCGCGAGGTATCCTTCGACGTCCGTATCGGGTTGTCGCTGCTGCTGTGGTAATCTATCCACCCTACCAGATATCGCATTGAAGGTATTCAGATCTCTGACCGCTGTTCCTGGGTCTACACCAGAGCCTGCGAGGAGATAATGTGCCTTCCCATCCACGCTGTGATCCGGGGCACCTGAACCCAAACGTTTCATCCGTTGTCGAAGGTCTCCTAGACCAAGCTGGAGTTGGGGAAGATCAGCTCCAGCAGATTCGCCATATGCTCTCTTCCTACTCTTCTCCAGTATCGAATCGAAATATGCGTGATTCTGACCATTTTGGGTTGATTGTTGGAGGGGGCCTTGAGATCCTGCAAGACCGTGCTGTTGTTGAGGCTGGGTAGATTGACCTAGACCTCCTGTATTTCCAGTAGCATTTGGTTGTGTATTTCCTCCAGTCGCACCGAATAGACCAGGAGCCTTGTTTTGTTGCGATTGTCCAAAGAGCCCGGATGGTGCTGAAGATCCTACCAATGTGCCTGCCCCAAATAGCGAACCAGTTGTACTAGCTCCCGCCGTACTCGCCCCCAGTCCAAGTCCGCCAAAAGCACTCGTAGTATTCTGCTGCGGCGCACTCGTCGTCGAAGTCGAACCAAGTCCACCAAACAAACCACCACTTTGCGCAGGTTTCGAGGTCGAAGTGTTGAGGTTACCAAACAAACCTCCACCGCCAGAGCTTGCCGCTGAAGCGCCTAGGCCTCCAAACAGTCCACCAGTCGCCATGATGAATTTATGGATCAGGTATTGTGGCAGCGCAGCGAATTGGAATTATGCTGCGTTTGCAAAGCTCCGAGAGTGGTTGGGTAGTGGAGCTTCACCAGATTATTATTTTGGTGACGCGCAACGTGCCTGACGCATAAGGCTGAAACTTTAAATCAGCACCCAGCGCTAGCCAATCAAATGAGATATCTTTTTTGCTCTGGGCAGGGCATTTTTTAATTATTTTTTATTCACAGGGATATCACAGGCAAAGTCTCTTCAATAAATTTCATTATATTCATGTACCTAATTTCAATCACACTACAGCTACCAACTTTTGAAGGAATATCTCCCGATCATCATATATCAATCCAGCAAAAACTCCTTTCCTGGCTCACAAAAGTTCACAAACCCCTACAAAAACCACCTGAACTCCTTGACCTTTGGCCCATCTCTCAAAAGCTTGGTTGGTACATCCCTGATATCTAGTTTGTGTCCCAACTTTCTATCCCTCCTCTTATTATCAAACACCATATACGCACTCAGTAACCCTGCTACTAAAGCACCAGTTGCTCCGAAAGCAGCCGTAGTTGCGAGGGCAGGAATGTATCTTGGTGCACTCTCTGGCGTGAAGATATTACTGCTGACCAAACCCATAACATTGGCGAGCGGCACACCCACAGACGTAAGTACGATACGTCTCCCCTCATGAGGAGTATTGTTATTATACCAGGTCGAAAGTAGAACAGAAGGAGCAGAAGTTCCCCAGCACATCATGAAAGTCGCAAAATACGCGACGTGCTTTTGGTTCAAGACATCGATAGTAGCATAGACCAAAAATCCAATGAAAGTGAAGATGAAACCGAGTACGATGAAGGGGCCTCTTCGACGGCTGTAGTCCGAAGAGAATGCGAGAATCAGGAGCATGACTGCACCCGTGATGTTAGGTGCGACAGTGTACAAGTTTGTTTTGACAGGCGAGTGACCAAGAAGGCCGACGATTTGTGGAAGGAAGAGGGAGACGGATTGTAGGGGGACGCCGAGGCACACTTCTATCACTAAGAAGGCGTAGGTTACTGGTTGAGTGAAGATTTTGAGGGAGTCTTTGAGGTTAAATTCTTCGTTGACGATAGAAGAGGAGTCGGTTTGAATTCGGTGGTAAGCGAGTTTCTTCTCCTCTTCGTTGAGGAACTTTGCTTCTGCTGCGTTCTTTGGTAGGTAAAAGTATGTAAATACTGAGAAGAGTACTGTGAGAGACCCTTCGATCAAGAAGAGGTATCGCCAGGGTTTGAGGTGTGTATTGGTGATGTGGAAGACACCATAGGCTAAAAGTCCAGAGAAAGCATTTGCAATGTTACTGGCCGCGTAGAAGATGGCGAGACGACGCGCTAGCTCTCCTCTTCGGTAGAACGTAGTCAAGTAATAGATTACGAGAGGGAAGAAGGCCGATTCAGCCATACCGAGGAACCATCTCAGTGCCATCATGCCGCCAAAGTTGGTTGCAGCAACTATTTCCAGTCAGTGACACGGCTCGTTTACGTGATTAAACAGGGACATAACTCACCAGCCAGAATAGTCATAGAACCAAAGCTGAACACTGTTTAAAGTTAGGTTTGAGTTCATTCAGTTATATGCACGAGGTAGAAAACGTTATCACTTACTCATGAGAGGCAGGACTCTGGCTGGGCCATATTTCTTCCCGATCATACCCTGCAATCTTGTGAGCTTCATAGGTAGTCCACCGAAGTGTGATGACTTACCAGAATCGGCGCAAACAACACATAAGGTACATAAAACACACTCAAAATGATGTTGTACTGATTCTTCTTGAACCCCAAATCCTTGTCCATGCCAGCGGTTTTCGCGTTTCCAAGATTTCCCTTATCCAACGCATTAAAGAGATACATCAGAGCCAACACTGGCAGCAGTCGGTAATCGAATTTCCGACAAAGAGCACGTTCGGCGTGGTGATCGATGACCATTGCAGTCTCGACATAACCCGTCCCTTCTTCCAATCCCGTCCCAAATTCTGCTTCATGGGGAGATATCTTGTCCTCTCTGGGACTATAATCAGATACTGATGTTGCTACTTGCTTGGTGTCCATCATTAGGTGTGTTTTGAGCCTGCTTCTCGAAAACAAAATGTAAGACTATATTGTCACCAAATATGGGATTCCTCGGGTATGGGTGTGGTGTAAAGGTGGGAGGTTACAGTGATGTGCAAGTCGCTACCACACCAATTCGACGAGTAACGGATGGGACACGAGGAGTGATAATTAGGGGGAAGCAAATTATGGAAGAGCACTCCCCTTTTAAGAACAATCGATGTCCGCAAAGCAGAACATGAAATTTTCCCTGCCCGTCATCTTATCGCGATGACCACCCTTTTGGCGACCTCTCACTATCATTCGGAATTGCAGTTTCTACTGCATCAACGAGCACACTTGGTACTAGTAACGTTGGTGGATATGGATAGGATGAACCGCGGTCAACTGTATATCTCCCGCTAGCTTATCTTGCCCCTCACTCGTAGGGGTGTAACCAATGGAGGGCCTTCGTACCCCGGATGAGGGTGTATGAAGTGGATAGAGATGCCGGGGATTTGCTGTATCGTAAAAAAAACAAAAACCGTTTCTTTACGGGACCACCGAGTTACAGCAGATAAGAGGTGCCGATAGTAGCTCCGAGGAACGATCTCCCACTCTCCGTACGTTAAATCCAGGGTGCCATGCCACGATGTACAACGGCCACCAGCCGCGGGTTATATCCATGTCGAACTGCCGTGGGAACCGGACGGCGAGGCGAAAAACCACTTGAAAAAGTGGCCGGTGACCAGCATTGGAGCACCACCAGGAAGGGCAGGAGGGGTGCTTGTAGCTTGTTAACAGTTCATCGTTGTCTAAGAAGTAACATCGAGAATGCTTTGGTGTTTTCCCGACCCAACTATGTACTCTGTAGAGAAGTAAAGAGCCTCGAATAGTTCAAATAATTGATTGGAGCTTTCCAATACCCTCTTGAACCATTTCAGGGAAGCTCTTGTATTGTTGGAGAGGAGAGGTGACCGGAGAAACCTTTACCCCACAGTCAGGTGGAAACTGGGGTTGGCCGTCGGATTGCGAGAGGGTTAATAGAACGGCTAGATAACGAGCAGGTATCTCTTGAAATTCAAGTAGAACAACTTTAAAGTAACCTACATATAGAACTCCAATTGTCTCAAATGAGATACCCAAATTGCAGACAGTGCTGTAAAGCCCACCCAGAAACTATAGTCTGTTACAAGAGATAAACAATTGTGAGCTGAGCTGACGGCTTGAAGCATTTTGTTCATAAGGAAAAGCCACCGTCTGGCGATGTGTTAAAATACAATGGCTGTACAAGTCCATATCTCATTGCCAATCAACGCCATTACAATGCTGCCACGAACCATTATACCGACAGTTCAACGTCCGTCAGTCGACAACCCTACTGTAATTGTGATAACCCAATATCAAATGATCCCCCCATCCACCCACCCATACTCAAACCCAACTATCGGTACATTTCTCTTCTAACATCATCCGCGTATACAACTACAGATGACTCCCTCGCGCGAGGTCGTTCGACAAATGCAATTTCCCCTGGCCGACCTCGGGGTACTTCCTCATAATATCTTTCTCCCTTTGGTGGAGCCATAACTTCTCTCCGGATGGAAATTTCCTCGGGTCGAACACTGCTAGCATATTCACGTGGCGGTCCCTCTGGCCGTACACTGCTGAGGCGACTAACATAAGGCTCTCTCGCAGGTTCATATCTGATTTCAGGTCGGACGCTCATGGCTCTTGAACCATAAGCCTCTTCACGAGTCTCGTATCTCACAGGCTCTGGTCGTACACTAGGAGCTCTTCCGTATTCACGAACAGGCTCCCCCCGTACCTCATAGCGAACTTGCTCAGGGCGAACACTTGGAGCTCTGGCATATTCGCGTGGTGCCTCTCCGCGAACTTCATACCGAATGGCCTCTGGCCGAACACTCATCGCACGCGGGGCATATTCTGGCTGCGCTCCTTCAAGAGGGGCGCGGGACAGGTACTCTCGCGGGGCTTCGTCGTATTGGCCGACTTGTCGAAGTTCTGGTGCCCGAACTGGGATGTATTCGTCTCCTGGTGGTGCCACTGGTGGCGCCATTGCCGTAGGGCGAACAGAGTATTCTCTTTCACGGTATGATCGATACTCTGCTGGTGGAGCCATTGCATATTCTGGCTGTGTTACAACACGTCGAGGGACAGCAGACAAAGGGGAACCTCTGCGATAGATAACGCCATCCTCTTCATACTCCATGGCTGCACGACTTGATACCGTTCTCATAGGAGCCCGTTCGTACACAATATCGCCCTCACGATATCTGGAAGGAGGCGCCACTGATTGTCGGAGGCTTGAAGATGGTGGGGGAGCATAAGCTGGCGTTGGATCGTAGTATTCACGGCCATGCTCATCCAGCACAATGCGGACAGGCTGTCGAGGCGGACCCATTGTTGTTGGTCTACCATCACGCATGACTGGAGATCTGGATCTTTCGCGGTCTGCATCTGGTCTCACAATGGTCCGTGAACCAGGGTCTTTGTAATACCTGGGCTCCTCGAGTCTTCGCTCGACCAGTGCATGCGAGGCCGCTCTGATAGGACGAGCCTCACCAGAATATGGTGCAGCATACATTTCTGGGGACCGTGGTCTAGGTACAAAGGCATCGGTCGTCACTCGTCTATAGCCTTCGCTTTCTCTCTCCACCGGGCGGTATGTATTTTCTGGCCTGCGAAACTCTGGCTCGTAACGATCTTCAACCATCTCGTATGGTCGTTCTCGTGCCTCTCCCACTCGTGCCTCTTCCACTCTTCCCTCAGCCCGAATTTGGGTGTTATTTGGGGCTTCGTATCTGGGTTGTTCGTCGTAGTTGAGCTCAGCAGCATACTGGCCTTGCTGGCGTTGTCTCTTTGGCGGTCTAGGAAGAGGTGCTACAGCATATGGTGAAGGTGATTTAGGTTCTGGTTTGATGTATGGGGAATTTGGGGTGTCACCGCTGTCCTTGGCCTTGCGCTTGCGGTCTCTCTTCGACCGATTCTTCTTCTTTTCGGGATTCTTTGGGCCTCTTGGAGAGCTGTCTGTGCTCGAGAATCCCGCAAGGTCTTCAGTGCGCAATGCAGCTACCTGGGCAGGTGGTGCCTCGTCAGCAAGCAAATTTTCTCTAAGTAAAGGAGGTTCTCTTGCAGTAGCCAGTGGAGAAACTCTAGCAGGCTGCGGGGCCAATGGAGAAAGGTTGTGAGCACGAATTAGAGGCGACGGGCGATCATGATCAAATGCTTGACGAAGAAGCTGATCAGTTGTACTTTGAACTGCAGCATAAGCTGATCTGTTGGGTGAAGTGCCCAAGGCTTGTTCGTTTTCAATCGCTGATTGTAGTTGGTTTGGCTTCGTTTGCGTGGTGCCCATGTTTGCTCCACCAGAGGCGGCATTTTCTGGATATCGCAGTCCAGGAAATTGAGGGCGGTTTTCGGATGGTAGAGCAGGGGGTTGTTGATTACGGGCTTCTGCTTGATTATTTGTAGATAGTGAAGATTTGACTTGCTCTGCATCTCGGACACCGTGATTTGGAGAAACCTCACCAGGACGCTTGTCAATAGACACGATATCGTGTGCTTGTTTATCAACTGGCTCTTTCTGCCTGTGTGGAGAGTTTGACCACTCTGAGCTGTCATGCTGACTGGAATAGAAAGTATTCTCATCAAAGGAATCATCGGCAGGAGTATCAGCCGCCACTACTGGCTCAGCCTGGGCAGAACTAGAAGGATTGACAAGAGCTTGAGCTTGCAACAAGACATCAGAAATATCAAAATTGGGAAGGGATTCGGACGTCTGGATCAGAGCTTTATTCTTAACCCGCTGGTCTTCAATCTGATCCCGCAATGCTCTCTCGAGCCGTACCCGTTGTAGATTCATTTCAGCTTTAATCAGATCATCCGACTTTTCAAGAAAGATCGGGTCAATCTGATTGCTAGCAGCTGAACGTTGGTTGTTAGTCGAGGGACCGTACGACGAGTCTCCGTTCTGCGTCGTCTGTGTCTGCGGTGTCGAGTGTGCGGGAGGAGGATGGGGACTGCTATTCGGGTGGGAGATGGAGATGGGCGACGACAAATTTCGAGTGGTTTTCGGGGTAAGGTGTGGAGGGATTTTCACACGCGGATGTGTGCCCGCCAAAACCGCATCGCGAAATTGCAAAATCTTCTCGTACTCCAACATTTCACGCAGCTCCTCTGCAGACATACCGGCGAGAGCGTCCCCTGTCGGCGCCATTGCTGCGACGGCCCCTTGGGCCATTGTCCGACACTCAACCCTCGGGCAGCCAATTAGTTAAAAGATATAGAGCAATAAGATAAGCGCGCAAGAGAAGGGCCAAGACAGAAAAGCAAGATGAAATGTCTACAATCGACGATGCAGTGGCAATGTCGTCGTTGTTAGTGTCGTTGAGATTGAACTGACGGGAAAGTTGAAAAGGTCGACGCTGCAGGAGACCTGTGTTGTTATTTCAGTCGGTGCTACTTCGGTTAAACGAAGTGGGACAGCTGATGGAGTTGGCCTTCCAGGTTGTTAACAACAACTAAGTGAACTCGATACCTACTGTGTCACAATCAATCTCAGTGTTTGGCCTATGATAGTTTTCTAGACCACTTAATAGTGACTTTTGAGAATGTTTAGTGCAATCACAAACAACCAAACACTGATTCCCCTTGATTCCTGTACTGTTCATGAATGAAACGTTCGAAAGATATATCAGTATAATGTTAAATTCAAAGGTGAGTCAAAATTTTGGTAAAGAAGAAAATTATCGGGGTATTCGTTGTCTTCCTTAAGTGTATTTAGTTATTCTACAGACTTATGTAGCATTCCAAGGTCACGTGAAATGGGGCGGTTATTCACTCTACTTATGTTGCAACATAAAAGGTTAGATAGAATGAAGAAGTTCTTTTGTCAAGCATATGCTCGAGGTGAAATTTATATACAATAAACTTGGGGTTCGCTGAACCGCCTAAATATGTTCATGAAGAAGTTTCTCTCGTTTTCGGCGTTCGAGAATTTAGCACTCATCGTCTTCACCCTCATCATCGTCCGCGTCGATAGGATTTGAAGTTGGGTTAGAGATCGGGGCGCTGGCAGTGATACTAACTTTAGCAGAAGCTGTAGATCGTACAGAAGTTGCCATGGTGGTTTTCGATCCGATATCGACTCCGCTTGAGGTGATTTGAGCAACAGCAGAAGTTGCAATAGTGGATGAAGCAGAAGTAGATGGGACGCTGGAGACAGCCGGAACAGGCGTCGAAGCGGCGCTGATTTCTGGAGAGACAGAGGCAACAGGAGCCGCAGGAACGCCCCCTGAACCAGACACACCGGTTGTCAAGTCTCCGCTCTCAACATAAACACCGCTGAAATATATATCCTCATTGGCATTAGCAGAACCGTCACTTTCAGAACAACTTAGCATGATTCTCAAGTTGGGCTTAAGCCAAAAAGGGGGAGCAACAGAATAGGAAATATTTGCTTACGGAGGTAACTCGAGGACACCCAAGTGCCAGTCTTTCCCATCACTAGAAGCAGGCACAGTGACGGCTGGAACGGCAAGAACAAGATCATCAGCTCCTGTTGAATGCCAGAATGCCACAGACCCGGCATCGAAATCAATTTAGTATGCAATATTATGCCAGACACCGGCTTCCCAAGAAGTACTCCACTGCGTGGTTTAAGCAGCATTCCAGATCAGGTTTGTTGCGCCGCTTCCTCCATACTTCATTTCAGTAAAGTGGGATTCGAAGAAGGCGATTTTAGGGACAAGGTTATAAATCAACGGAATTAAAGAAGGAGGGGAAAAAGGGGTATCTACTGGTGCTCCTTGGCCGCATCTGGGGCGTTCACATCTGTGCGTTGCATGCTGAAATGATAGTATCTGTCTTTTTGTTAGTACACCGAAACATTTGGGACAGTCTGGATTCCTTCTGCAAGAACGTTTAGGGAATAAAGAAATCGACTTCTCAAATGTCCCAAATACTCTCACAGAATGACTAAGATCGTGTAAGATATACGTACACTTTGCCGGTATTGATGGCGGCATTGGTTTGAGGGATGAGTTCTGTTCGTCTCATAGTTTGCCCATTCCAGAATGCGGTGTCATCCAAAGTGATTTTCACGCCTTGAGTGCTCCCCATATCTGCTGGGTTCTTAAAACTCGGATCGAGATTGACGTATGAGGAGATTGCTGAGGCACCGTGCTATTACACACTTAGTTTGCTATCGACAATTGGGATATCGGAATGATGGACAACTCACAATGTAGTATTGGTAAGGACCAATTGAGTTGCTCCACGACCACGCCTCAATATCAGTGTTGGACGTAACATCATTGAATCGCCCGTCCCATAGTACTGTTCCGCCGACAGCCAGTTTTGCAAGACCTGCGAGAAGTAAAGTTGACTTGTACATGCTAGGTAATGAAGTTTCTCTAAATCGAACTGATAGGAGGTTCTGAATGAATGGAAAAGCGCTTGCGCTTAGGAATAGGAAAAGAATGTGTAGAAGGAAAGAATGACTTGAACGATAGTGAGCGACAAATGGCAGTCAAACAGAAAAACAGGAAGAAACAACAGAAAATGCGGATGGTATAGCTTTATACTCCGGCAATTAGCATATGAGGGGAAATTTCTCCGTTCTCGAATTCGAATGAGAAAGAGAGCTTCACACGAACCACGGAGCGCCTCTCATTTTGGACATTTTGCTTTGTTCATCGCATGTCTAGTAGGGCAGAATCGTGCAAGTCATGGAAAGGTTGTTTGTTGGAGTTTTCATGTAGATTGCAAGGAGAAATGAACTTATTTCGAAACATCCCTTCCCCACTAAGGACCAAGAAGAGGGACACAAATCCATGACGGTCTAAGAATAGAAAAGACACCTGCTCCGCTTCCCCAATTGTTAAACTAGAGCTAAGAATCAAAAGGAAGTTCAAGGGAATGGACCCCCTTGTTCTACTGCCAAGATTTTGATGCCTTAGGCCAGAACTGCGCAACGTCACTTTTTAGAATTAGCATCAATCTTCTTCAAACGAACAGGAAAGTCAATAGTCTGAATTCGGAATTTTGGGCTGTCCAGAAAGGGAACTACAAGTTTAATAGTTCCATGAGATTATGATATTGCGACGTCTCATCACGCGTCCACAGTTCTCTCGCGCCATGAGCTCCAAGAAAGTTGTCCATTTTGGGCCATTCGAAGTCACAAATCAGGTAACTCAATGTTCGATATATAGTCTATGCTTGGCGGTTTATATACTTATCCATTTCAGATATTTTATAATACACCACTGTGCTTCGCCCTCGTCAATATCAAACCAATTCTACCAGGTCACGTTTTAGTCATTCCATATCGACAAGTCAAACGCCTGACAGATCTGACACAAGATGAAGTCACCGACCTCTTCTCAACAGTTCAAAAAGTGCAAAAAATGTTAGCAAGAAAGCATTTCGCGAGTGGAGAGGGAGCCGGAAAGCCTGATGATGGAAGTTTCAATGTTACGATACAAGATGGGCCATGGGCCGGACAAACAGTTCCGCATCTCCATTGCCATGTTATTCCCAGGACGAAGGACTCAACAGAAGGAGATGGCATTTATGACCGACTTCAAACCGAAGAAGGAAATGTTGGGGGTGGACTTTGGGATCAGAACCGCCCAATCCCTGAAGGGAAGTTCCCGAGAATTGAGGATGCAGATCGGAAACCAAGATCAGCGGAAGTCATGAATGAGGAAGCTACTTTTTACAGAGAACAGATGGATCTTCTTGATAGAGAGTCCTAATGCTAGGGTTTAATTAACAACAAGGGAAACAGATCGAAGCACTATTGCACCATGGCAGGGGTCATTGCTCTGTGTACATAAAGTGTTTTTCTAGAACCTAGTTATTTAAATTTTTCTATTATTCTTTCAGTCCTTCTCTATTGTACAGTCTTAAGGGAGCACACGTACTTAAAAACACTACTTTGAGATAGTTTTGATCGATTGTGAACATGATACCTCTCAAAAAATCGGGAGAACGATGCAATTTCCAAATTCACCAGAACTCTCTTTAATTGTCTTCTTTTCTGCCTTGCATTATCTTCCAGGACTTGTGTTTATTTCGGTTTCTTCATCAAAGAGGCTGCCCATTCTCCCGGGGAGAATTCGAAGGTTCCTAAGTATTCTCGATTCTCCTAGAATGGCTAGCCATAGAATCAAAGAGAGACCCTGTTTGAAACATCGGGTTCTTTACTGCTGCTTCTATGCATTCCGCGTACTCTCTTTACTACAAAAGGCAACCTTTGAGCCTTCGCCCATCTCATTCTTCATACATTCTCAAGAAACCGAATTCCCAGCAATATAATTCCCCCCAACGAGATGACCACAAGTACCCAAACAAATGACATTTTCGTATTTTTTCTCGGGCTGGCTTACTTGAGTAGCTACCTTCTGAGTATAGCTCTAGGAATCATCATAATCAAATGTTGTACTCGACTTTTCCAAGGACAACAGTCTCCTTCAAACCGGGACATAGATTCCCGCCTGAGTTTTCAGCAACTCTCAACAAACATCGAAATGGAGAAAAACACTACCAAGAAGTTTTCGTTTCTAGTATCGCAAAACGCCAATAGTGAGGTTCCTCAGAGACCCAGAAAGACTGTGATATTTGCTGAACCACTTTCCGATATCCGTCGAATCTCCCCGATCCCAGAAACAAGAAAAGTTCCAAAAGACTCGAGATACAACAACCCACATAAGAGCAACTCATCTAAACCATCCAACCCAGATACCACCTCCGAAAAAGTATCTCCCACTTTCACTTCCTTCCCGAAACGAAATGCAGACCAGAAATCCAACAGGAGTCAAGCAAATCCCCTTCCAAAAGACTGGAACGACCAACCCCTTAAGCACATCACCTCCGCCCCGGAAGGCTTCCCATCAGTCTATGATTGGATTGGACATATCAAAGGTAACGGCAGTAGCTTACCATGGGATATCCTTTTCCGCATTACCGACTCGCTCCGAGCTAAGGGATATGGAGAGGAGTTCATGTGTGGTTATAAGAAGGAAGTTGGTGGATTATATAGCTTTATAAAGAAAAGGGGCGATACTGAGGAGCGGATTGCAATGCTCGGTAGTCTTGTTCGGTTGGGGGAGCAAAAGAAAGCAGGGAGGAAGTGTTAGGTCACGGTGATTCGAGGAGAAAGAATGATACGCTTATTCAGTCATCCGGATTCATTGAGATGATTTCTCGACATGAGTAAACATCCACCTAGAGGACTTTTGGGCCAACGTGGTTTCCGATGTGGTATCACTTCCAGTATCAGAAAGTATGAAGGTGCAGAAGAAGTTTCCCCTTGCTGGGTAATTCCGCTCTATCAAAAGTCGTAGTAAATACAGTTCCTATTCTGGCGGTGAGCAATTCCTAGTCTGTGTATTCTTACAGGTGCTTTCTTTCCGTATTGCTTCATTCATAGGCTTTAATACCCTGAGTGTGGTGGTGGGTTACTTCATGTCCTAAAAGGGTAGCAAGGTACTAGACGAAGTGCGAAGGGGGAAGGGGGGTTACCTGTTACACAAACTTAAAATGGGTGTCAACAATATCCTTCTAAATGTTATAAGGAAAGTTTACCAGTACTTTTTAGCCTAAAGAACCTAATAATTTTTCTTCACAAGAAGACATTTTCCTAATAGTACTAGAGCAAGTATTTGAATTGTTCTATATAAATAACCTTAATTATCTAAATCCGTTTAGACAATCGAAACCATTACCCTCGCCGGAATAGAACAAGGAATTTTAACTATCTAATTAACCTAAAAGGTTTGTATATTTAATTAAATTGTTTGAAGAAACTAGAACAAAGTCAATTATTAATTTGCATACGATAAACGAGTAGAGGGTAGTATGGTTTAGAATGCTCCTCATGCATG
The DNA here is from genome assembly GCA_001399465.1 of Hymenoscyphus scutula. Taxonomy (NCBI): domain Eukaryota; kingdom Fungi; phylum Ascomycota; class Leotiomycetes; order Helotiales; family Helotiaceae; genus Hymenoscyphus; species Hymenoscyphus scutula. The sequence continues at coordinate 137,318 of LKTO01000055.1, forward strand.
CAACCAGCTAAGAACCTTACAGTCATTATAGTTCTCAGCCCTTACTTTGTGTGTGTACGAATGGCCACAGGCGGATCGGTCCCCCTCCAGAAATTGTTCGGAGACTTCTAACTGACTAAGATGTCCGCCCGGTGTCAGTTTAACAGGCACAGTAAGTTGCGTTTTTGGCTTGTTACTCTTGACCCCATCTTCAACCAAAAAACTGCAGGGCGACTTTTCGAGCAAAATTGAAACAAAATTAGGAGACTATTTCGCATAAATGCACGATAGAATTGTTCCGCAGCAAGACGCATACTTGAACATGGCTCTTCGAAAATTTCAAGCTGTTCAACAATACTTCGTATGGTCAAGATGTGAAGCCTGGTAGTGTACAGAAGTTACACTACCAGCCGTTGTATTTGATACATCAAGGATTTGGGAATGATGAGGGCTTTGCGGAGAGCATGATATACCAACAAATGGATATTTGCTTTCAAAGGATAAATCAATGCAACGATCCTGTACTTTGCTTTCAGTCCACTAAATATATATCCATAATGTGAAATGGTAGATTCCCTATTTTGCAGAGAGTGGAGAACAGTACATTGCCATATGTTCAATTCAACACCCTCGAGTAAGATAATTCAAAACTTGACCTCATCTCCGCAACCAACAACGCAACGTGAAAGCATAAATTGGGATCTGCAAATACCTTGCTACTTCCCTAAGCTAAATCTACTAACCAAAACCAAGCATCCAGCATCACACACTCGTGCCCGGCACCGGCCCAAAACAAAATTGAAGATTGAGAGAGGTCAAATCCGAGGGAGGGGGTTTATGTTCCGAACTAACCTCGATCGAGAAGTAGCGTCGTGGGTGCAGGTGGAGGTTGCTCTTCTTGAGGTCGCTCCTTCAGGTGAGAGCTTCCATCAGGGACCGTACCACAACACTCTCAACCAACCCAACCTAGGTCTCTCTCTACCTAGGTCGTCACTCTCAATATTTGATGCCGACCCGGTCTCTCCCTCGCCCTGGGTATAGGTCGAGTCGACCATTCCATTACCTTGGGACTCAAGAATTGTTATCGACCATCAGGCAGGTCGCTCGCTCCGTCCATCTCGACCACACCTCCACCACGATACGCCCGATCACGTCGACCCCGCTCCTTTCTTCGTGGCTCAGGTCCCGTCGACGAAACCTCACTTTCGATGGCGCCTTCCCTGGTGCCCTAGGTCGGTGCTCTCAAGACATTTGGTAGGCCACCCAATTGTCGAAGCATGCATTTCCAACTCAATGGGGTTAGGAGAGTACTCGGTGAGAAACCGAATATTTAGAAATTTTAGGAACAGCGAGCGTGCACATGAATTATAGCACAATTACAGTTTCAATACTTCCCATACCCTGCAAGTTCATAGGTATTTCGTCTACCCTATTTCATAGGAAACTTACTGTTACTGGGGGAAAAGGGACCGAAATCTCTACAAAATTATCTGAAATCAACACCCAGCACAAGAACCAACACCACGGATCAGATAACTCAATTTGATAAGAAGAGAATTGAGAGAGATTTTTGCACCTGAAAGTGACGGACAAGCCAGAGGGAGATCCAACCTTGACCGCCAGTTTGGTAGCCAATGAAACCAATCCCAGCTGTTGTAATGATGTTGGTGGTGTGAAGAAAATGAGACATGGCTCCCCTTACCCGCTTCGCCCATCAAAGCCTCGTCCTCCTTGGGTTGGCAAATTCAGATTCGAAGGAAATCTCTTTCTTGGGCTGGAAAAAAATTCTCGCAGTTACCTAGGAGTAAGGGGTTGATGACGAGTCCTGCAGGGTGTGCGTAAATTTTGACCCTCGTATAATTACCAATGGAGGACAGAGCCGTAAGTAATCTAAGATAGCTACAGTTGAAATATGGCCCAAGAATCAGTCAGCTATAACTGGGTGGCCTTTTCAACTTACTAACGTAGAACAGGAATAGCTGTACGAGTACGGATGTGGGACTGTTAATTCCTTCTCTCCTCTCCCTTCTTTCTTTTGGTTGGGATTTAGGCTGAATGCCGCCCGATGAGGGGGGAACATTGTCAAAATTTGGCTTCTGAACCTCAGCCCACTGACTAACACGCAAGGAGTGGCGCATGTAAGCCAGAATGTCAAATATATGCACTCTCCTCTGTATGTGACACTGCCTAAAGACCCACTGAAAACGTCGTGCTTTCCATCTCTGGAACCGGGGACATATTGCAAAGAAATTGATGAGGGAGGATGCAAAGACACATGAGGATATAAATTGGATGACCACATGTTGTACGAAGGGTTATCTTTGCCCTAACTCTGCAGTCTTACATTTTTGGGACGATTGTGCAAAGTAAGACCCCACATTAGGAGGATTTTTCAGATGTTTCACTCGCTCACCTGGGAGAAGTTTGGAAAATTTGCCTTGCTACTCGGCATTGTTTGTGGGACACAAAAGCCAACACCTGATTTCTGTTATAACGGTACTTGGTTTCACCATGGCTCCTCCCGTCAGCCGGGACGATCTGCCCAAGCTATTGACATCAAGATTCATGGACGACTACGCTCTGGCATGCTGAGGCGTTTCAAAAGACAATAATTCAACCATGCATTTGTTGTCACCGGATCGAATATGGTGCGCTGATAAGATGGTAGCCCTCTAGCTTCCACGATCTCGACCCGGCGCTCGAATCTTAAGACGGGAAGCCACAGCTATAGAAGATGATATTTGGCGTGCAATAGTCATAACGCTTTCTCCTTCGGATCATCAGCCGGCAAGAACGGAGGCCATATCTGAAAAAGCAAACAGTGTGGATGGTGTGCGTCGAGTTTATATTGACCTGCAGGATGGTTTCCAGATATCCCAAATCTAGATTGGGGTAAGAATAACGACGGCGTTCTGCAGTAAGTATCACAGGGCAGTATGATAGGCTGGCCAGCGATGATCAAAAGAGACCGACTTCCAGGCTGAGGAGATATGCGGAATGCAAACGGCAGATGTATATCTCGTCAATATTGGAGTATAAAACACTTTACGCACTCAGAGGGAGAGATAGAAAACCATTTCCCGCTCTTGGGTCGCCGATAGGCCCCTGTTGTTGAAAATACATGGATTGCTTCCGTCCTTGTCCCACAGAAGAAATCGCTGGAAGACTTGTACGGCTTCTTTCCAGAACAAATCAAAATTCGCACGGCAGGTGTCTGTCTGCTTCGGTTTGCAGAAACGCACGTCGTACCTGCATACTTCGTGCTCCATTGGGAGAAGCGTTGCGACGTTCAGGTTTTTTCATGAGAAAAGTCGAGAGTAAGGAAACCACCGGATGATCCCCATTCCACACAAACGGTAATAAAAGCCGAGTTTGAGAGGCAAGGATGACTTGGTAGGGGTAAGGATCGCCGATGACCCGGTGGATTGGGTTTGGCATTGTGATCGAATATCATATCGAGTTTAAGTCCGCGCGCATAAGATGCCATCGACGCATCGTCGTCGCAGAGCTGTGCGGTGATTGCCGTTTCTCATCTCTTGTGAGAGAAAGTCTGTTGCCAGATGTTTTGGACTGAGTCTGATTGTGATTGAGGAGAGCCACGGATTTTACTGTGGAAATCGCGAGTTTCTTTATCCCCGTGCACTAGACACAATAGATACGGAGCCAGTTGTCCCAGAGTTTCTTCAACTATGTAATAGGATCATATCTGCTTACACGAAACTTCTCGCATGAGTGGAAAAGCGCTGAATCCTCGCGGCTTTGGGCAGCTAGAGATTTGCCGAGACTGAATAGATTCAAATCTCTTTTGTGTGATCTTTCTCGTATGGAAAGCGGCTAAAAGTAGAGATATGCAAATCAATTTCTACTGCAGACCAGAAGTAGATAACAGCGAGTGCTTCGTACCCCCTCCAAGCCACCAAGTCACCATAATTCCTCTAGTAAAGAGCATTCCACCGAGGACAAACGGATGTTGACATTTCTGGATGACAGAAGCAATTGGTAATCAATACAAGACGGACATGTTTCCAGAACGATGCGAGAAAAAAGAATAAAGACTGGTGACCCAGCGTGGGAGCGATAAAGAGGGTTGCCGGCGTTGCAAAAGTACAACGTTGAGTCCCTCTCCTGCTTGCTTTTTGGCTCTCGAACAAGAGGGGTCCAGGTCGAAGCCATATCCAAGCCACATCTGGCAAGGGCTTTTGGATCTGATGTTGTCTTCAAGGAAATGGACCAGTGGGAAGAGGCGGTCATTGAACCAGTTTCCGGGAGCAGCCTATATTCCGTGGGTGTTAAGTTACATGCCGCAATTCCATTCGCTGCCGACGACACGCAGTGGGAAACGGGAGCGCCTGCTTCCTGGGCCCCGGAACGACGCGGTCCTTACAGTAGTACTAGTACGAGTAAGTACAGTAAGTACGGAGTACTGAATGGTGGTTAAGGTGGTGGTGGTTGGGGGAGGGAAGGGGAGGGGAGAGGAGGGGTGAGGAGAGGGATGTTGATGTTGTTGTTGCTGTTGCTGTTGCTGTGTCTTCGTCTTCTTCTGTCGTCCTATTTCCTGCCTTTAACATGGCTTAGAGGTGGCGCGGAGGATGGGAATGGCCATTATGCGTTCCATTTTCAAACCTTCGGATCGTCTGATGTTGGGGATGAAAATCCAAGTCGTCTCGTCTCAGGAGAAAATGTACGGGCGCTGATCGACCTGGATGTTTTCGGGGAAAGCGGGTGAACTAACGTCTGTGCAACTGTACGGAGTACATGTGGTATCTCTGAAGAAAGCGGCAGTAAGGTAAGTAGCTCTTTTTGCTTAGGAGAAGATTCAGAATATGGTTTACAGTAATTTTGTAAATTCGTCCTAGAATACTAAGGTAATTCCTTCGCTTACTCGGGAATACAACAACGACAATTAAGTACGACATGAAGTATTTACTGCCGCTTGTATTGTCCTGTGAGGTGGAACTTTTATCATGGAGATCTCTTTTCCCCGATTATTTCAGCTGGTAGATGAATTTCCAGCCTCTTCTTACCCACCCAGCCATCCATCAGCCTCCCCTCCCACCTCGAATCCCCACCCCCCAGTCTAGGAATCCCTTCAACCACCCAGACTCCTCTCCATACGATACGTTGACCGAAAACACCATGGCCACCACCTGCCCAGTGCAAAAGGAAGGAATAAACAGTGGGTCTCCTCTCCTCCCCCATCTCATTCTGCACATGCATATCATCCTGGCCACATCCAGCTAGCTATCTACCTTACCTGCCAGAATCACCAAACACCTCTCTTTCTCAATTCTTCATTCGCAAGTCCGTACTCAAGCAAGCTGCCTGTAGCTGCAGCTGCAGCTCATTTTTGTTTTTTGCTCTTCAAATTTCTCTCCCTCCATCCTCCATCTATTGCCTTGTTGCAGCCTGCATACTGCAGACCAGACCATACTACTGCAGTTCACCCACTTCCACTCATCTGCACCTGGCAACCGGCATCAAGCTCTCTGCATTTCCTCCCTGTCCTGTCCTGTCGAGTTTGTCTTCGGCCTCAAGCACCCTAGCTCCTCCTCATTCCACCCTACCAACCTAAGCTACCCTGTATGGTGCACAGAGTACGGAGAGTACCATTGTCAACTTCGGCTTCTCTTTTCATTCGGTCAAAATCTGGCTCCATCTCGTCGTCGATGGCACGTCTGCAGCTTAATTCATCGTGAATTGGTACCTTCCCAAGCCCCCAAATGTCTGTTTCCGTTCACCTGCCGGCGCCACAAGAAATAGGGGCTGTTCTAGTCTTCTAGTTTTTTCTGCAGGACCACAACCGTCCACCAACCCAACAGCTTCTTTGGAAATTGGACCACTGGCGGTGCCAATCGTCATTTGAAATCTTCAAGGGGGAGAAAGTGAAAAGCCGGTCACCCCAGAAATCCTGCATATCAAGATTCAAGACACAGGAGCTTTCTGCTTATTCGGAGTTCGGTGAGAAAACACTTGGAGAGCAGGCTGGGATTGTGGCTGCCAAAACTTTGAGAAGGTCTTTTCGACGAGGTCGTCTTACTCCCGCATTTTCGTCTCTACACAGATCCTTCCATCAGATCATTTTATTCGGACACCGGCAAAAAGCCTGCTTCTGGAATTGCAGCTCCCGAGGAAAATTCCCGAAACTCTGGCAGCGGCACCTGTACGACGAATACGCACGCCCCTGCTGCTCTTATACGTTGTATCGTAGACGCATTCACAGGGACTGTCTAATTAGGCGGACCATAAGACTCATACGAGTAAATTCAACAAAAAGTGTCCACATCGTACTAACAGAGTAGGTAAATTACCATTGAGGCAGGTCAATTCGTGGCGATAGGACCCAACGCTAGCCGGTGCTTAACTAGCTCAGCCATCAGCAAAGTCAACACTACACCCTGAAATATCGGCATTGCTGAAGTTCTCCTCCTCCACCTCGATAGGAGAGAATATACGGAGTACCGTCTTTTTTCATATCAAGGCAAGGGTTCTTGTTTGAGCCTGACAATTCTTGGTAGTATTCCAAACTTGGTAGCACCGACCCTGTTGGCAACTGCAAGTCTCCCCAGTAATCCTAATCCCCAGCTCACTCCTCACGAGCCGTCCACTCCCTCCCTGGCCTGGCTTTGTGTCTTCTTTTTGGGCTAGTGGGGGTTTGGTGATACAGGTTTTGAAAGACGGCGAACCTCGAATATCATTTTGCAAATTCGATTAGGACCTTTGAAGCTTCTTTGCTGCCCACAGGACTTTCTTATCGGCCGCCTTACCACAGCGGGGCTCCAGTATGGCAGATCCTAACTACGAAGAAGCAGTCCGCCGGGCAAGTAACGTTGAGATATATCCATCACCACCAGGCGAGAAGCCCGCGACGCAGACATCCTCGCCCTCGCATCAACTAAGTTCTGCTAGCTCGTACGCAGACTTGAATTATCTATTTGGCGCCCAGGATCCTGCAATGATTATACAAAAACCTGGACGAAACCGTCGAAAATCAACCCAAGGATCCGACAAAGCCAAACATCGTCGAACACGTTCTGGTTGCTACACATGTAGAAGTAGGAGAGTCAAGGTATGACCTCGAATTCATTCTCTATATACTGTCCCCCTCTTCACACCTGAAAATCTAGAACAACCAACCGTATCATTCGAGAAGGTTTTAAGCAAATAAGAAATCGAGGTTCTGATTTGTCCAAACTTCTTCGCGCAATATTCCCTTTCTTGGTTTTCTTTTACGCAATCCCGAATGTAGTAGGCGTACTCGGAAATTCTTACTATTGAAAGACACTATTTTCATGACACTTGCTAACAAGAATAGTGTGACGAAACACATCCTATCTGTGAAAGTAAGAAACTCCAACCTGGTCAAATCGTGAAGTCTTTGAATTGACAGCACCATAGGATGTAGGAAAGGCGGACGTGAGTGTGTTTACCCCGAGCCACCCACATTAAAGAAAGGTGGCTCTGAACGACGACAAGACATGATCCGAGACAGCCCTGGCTCTTCATCAGATGAATACGAAGGAGGTGCCGAACGAGCGTTGGACGTTATACCGGACGAGGACGAACCCCAGGGGTCAGATTCGGGACTTCAACAACCAAATCCCAGCCTTCCTGCTGGTGGTATCAAACAAACACCTCGAAGCAATTCGGAAACACCATCTTTGATACAGGATAAAGGCTTGTCGCCAACCCCTTCCAGTGAGGGTTCCACTGGTTATTCCTCATACCAAACCCTCAGAGATTCTCAACTCCCACGGCAACCCGGATCAGACAAGCTGGACTGGAGTCATCTGCCACACGACCTCCAATTTTATCTCAACTACTTTCGCGAAAACATCACTCATTTGCACTACTCTCTCAAGCATGATTCTGAGGATTTCATGCGTACCAAGCTTTTGGATATTGCACTACAGAACGAACCTTTGCTCTACGCAATTGTTGGCTTTTCTGCCTTTCAGAGGACACTTCACAACCCGAATGGAAAGATACAAGATTTTCTTCAGTACTACAACAAGTCTGTTTCGCTACTTTTGAGATCACTCAAAAGGGGCGACAGACATAACCACGGAACCATCCTAGCAATGCTACAATTAGCAACCATTGAGGTATTGACGAGTCCTTATACATATGTTTCTTCATGCCTAATTGTTTGCAGGAATTCCTCGGAGACTGGATAAATCTAATTGGCCACCAAAAGGCAGCATACCAAATCTTGACGGAGCTATACACGCCACAAACCATAATGCAGAGCGGCATGACGCGCATCATTATCGTATGGTATGTACGATTTGACGTGTTTGCTGGTTTATTGGGTGGCTTTGAAACCGTGCTTTCGAGGGAGTGGTTCTCGAGCTCCTTTGATTTCTATAGTAGCATGGTAGAAGCTGAACCAGCAGCATTGCATTGGAAAATCGAAGCATCTCTGTCATATTTACGTCTTGTGGCAACCGACATGTCACTTCTATTCACCAAACTCGGGAAGGGGGAGGTTTCTATCCAACAATTTATGGTCGAGAATGCACAGATTAGCACCAGAATTGAGGAGTGGCAAACTAAAATGGACCCTGCTCTTACGGACGACTGCTACAAGGTCAATGACTTTACTGGAGCCTCTCCCCGAGATCCAGACGACATTGTTGATCCCTATATGCCTGGCATTCTTTATAGCGGCCCGCTATACTCAATGAATGTTGCTATAATTGACTGGCATTCTGTCGACCTGATGCATAGATATCAGACTTCTTTGATCACACAGGTTGAGCCCAGCGCAGACATTGTTCACAAGGCTTATGTGAGCTGTCAAATTTTTGAGGCAATGGAGTTGTGGCCAGGAAGTCCTCCTGGAACCATTCCAGCATGCCAGGCAAGCATTGCCATTAGTGTTTTATTTCTTCCGCGAGATGACAGGCACGCCATGTGGGCGCGCAGGAAACTTGCTGTTGTTGAGTCTCATGGGTAAGTGGATTGTTGGAATTTTTGTTTTGCTCGGGATTTACTGATTGCTCTACCAGTTTCATTTACCCCTACACTTTCCGAAAGAAAATGGCAGACCTCTTCCGCGACGAGAGTTGTATGCACTGGTGGCTTCCCGGTGATGAAGCCTATCCCCCAATCATACGATCTATTCGGAAGTTCGTTGAGGCGCGTTCTTCAGCTCCTAAAGATGTTTCTGCGGAAGATGTACGCGACATGAAAAACATCTTCGCGTCCATGAATCTCGAAGAAAGCAAGAACGATGCACCACTGGGTGGACACCCCGCTAAAGAGACACTGCAGGTGCAAAGTACATTTGGTGATGTGCAAGAGATGACTGGTGTAGTTGGAGAGGAAGTTTATGATATTGGATATGATTCAACGCAGGGGTACTCGACCCAAGGGTTTAGTAACCAGCAAAACGGACCCTTCTAGTTTTCGGAGAATCAAAACGACGGCAAAAGATGGAAGTCAAGCGAAGGCTGTTTCTAGACATCAAGCTAGGAAACAGGGCCGGTTCGATTCCAGGTTATTGGAGAAGATACCATGGCGGTTCGCGAAGCATGCCGAATATTCCTTTCACAAATGGAAAGAGCCCCCAGTTCGGATGTTCTTCTGTTCTGGGAAGCTCTCGAGTAGTTTGGAGATATTCAGGAACGTCGGAACGGACTGATACCGGCAGTGGAGTGCTAGAAGTGTGAGATTGGAATGATTGGACCACTTTATGAAGATATGATATGTATGATGATTATATGGGAGTCACAGGAAGGTACAATTATACAACTGGATGTGGATAGATGGTTTTCTGGTGGGTTTTCCGAGAGATTGAATATAGAAGGGAAGTGGCTTCAGGTGGAAGAAAAGACAAATTCCTGCTCTTACGAGCCCACGGAATTTTTCTTTTTTTGTTTTGATGAGAAATATTTTACAGTTGGAGATGTTGTTTACAAGGAAAAAGGAAGGGAGATAAATGATGGTCATGGGGCTTTGCCTTGTGATGGACGATGATAGCAGCAACTAATTACCCCAGCTCGAACTTTCTAGTATGGTGTCAAACATCAGTCTAGGTATTCTGAGAGATTAATAAGGAAACTATGAAGCCCCCAAAATCATTAATTGTTTTGGAGTTCCTGGCCTCAGATCTTAGGTGATGGAGGTACAGGATTCAGTACCAAGGCCACAAACTAACGCGCTTCGGGAATAGCCCAATGCAAGCTCCATCGATCGCTCCCCATGCCATGCACCAACTGGAACGAACTGGATGTATTGTACAGACCCCAAACTCACAGCCTTCTGGACTTTGCAACATACGAATTCCCCTTCCAACTCTCAACCGACCCTGGAATCGCCATAAACAACACCATGAATCGGCCAGGTATGCTCGCTCGCTCGCTCATCAAATGCTATTATTGTCTCCCCACCCCCCCGGCCCCCGCTGCGATGTCCAACTCTGGGAGGGGGCTTGTTTGTCCTTGAGCGTGGTGTATAGAGATGGGGAATTGCTTTCTGCGAGCGCAAGTGTCTCTGAAATCTGGAGGGATTGCTTTCGTCTTGGTTAGCACCGATCGAGGGATTTCCGGATCATGCTGTCCTATTCTAGCATTTGCGACAACCCAGCCATTCAACTCCGGCACGCGACTGAGAAGTCTCATCGAGAAACCTTGCCCGGCGGGCGACAATTTGTTTGGGAAAGAGCTCAAGGCGCTCGCTGTTGCTGCTGGTCTACTTACCTACCTACCTACCTACCTCCCTACCTCTCTACCTATCTTGCCCTACGCCGCGCTGTGAAGTTGCGCCTCAGAAGAAATACCACTGCATCGCTTCATTCTACCTTCCAGAGTCACTATCCACTATCAGCTTTCTTCTTCTATAAAACCCCCACCCGCTGACCAGAATCTTTGAATCTCTAGCCGTCGGACCCCAATCTCTTCGTGGCCTGCCCAACGGTTTCCCAAGCCAGCAACAATTACCCCAAAATCGAAGCCTGTCAGCAAGATTACCCCCAGGCGGGAAGATGCGTATGGATGCTCCTTTGGATATGCGACTGGTCGTAGAGGGTTAGAACGTGTGCTGACGGTATTGGAAAATATAGCAAGTAATGGGGCAACCTGGGCGTTCGGAGGAGGAGTACCGATGGGAAATGCTGGGCTAGGAAACCCTCGACCGAATAATGGACCTATGACAAGTTTTGCGCAAACAATCGGCGGTTCCTCCCAATCGGCAGCTCCTTTAGACCTTTCGTAAGTAGTTGGCATTTCGTGTGTCTGGTGCGACAAGATAAACAGTCCATCCTGGGAGAATGAATTTGCGCCGAAAAGTGGAAGCGTTGTGCCAGGAAACGTTGGCTAATATCTATATACCAGAGAATTCCCCTCGTTATCAAACAATCAAACTCAGCCCAGCCAGTCAACGTGGGCAGCTACTGGAAGGAATCTGGGACCCTCTGCAAATCTGCGAATGCAACCATCAGCGTTATCCTCACAACAACAAATAAATGCCCAACAACAAACGCAACAGCAACAGGACGATTTATTTAACTCATCCTCGCAATTACCTAGTAGTCAAGGTGGATTTCGTTTTGGGAATCAAAATGCTGTGGGCCAAACGTCATCCAACGTCGCGGACGAGTTCCCTCCTCTCAATCGTAATGCAAATGGCGAGATCGGACAAGATCGTGGCTCAAATTTAATTCCGAATGTTGGTTTTGGCGCTCCAGCGAACGGGTTGGGTTTTGGGTCGGCAAATCCTCCTCAGCCGAGTCGGAACAATGGTCTTTTAAATGCCCTATCAGGGAGTAGTAGGGCACCTCCCGTGAACCACATTACATCTCCAGGCTTGCCAGGTAAGCAGATCGAATGCTCTTGATCACTTTGAGCCCCATTGACTCATCAAGTAGGGGTACCAAATTCAAGGCCACAACCAGATGGTACCCAACAAGGTGGCGGTGCTGGCGAAGATGGTAGTGTGAGTGAATAAATGTCCTTCCACAAGAGGCACGCTAGACTAAACTCAATTAGCAGGCCTTCTCAAATTCTCAGTTTCCATCGAACGCAACGCGCGAAGATAACATACCACATCACACAATGAACTCAAGAGGCAACCCTCGGCCAGATGGCCTACCACAGCACCCTGAACTGGGAGGTTCGAGATCGCACACTGCTGAGCCAGGCTCTCCATCCTCCCAACATAATCAAGACGAGCCTGGTCAAGAAGTGCAGGATCCATTAGCGCATATGTCCGAGATCGACAAATGGGGTCTGAAAGGATGGTCTTTTATGATGAACAACTTTCCGGACTACTCAGCTCTTGTCAACGGATCCAATATCACAAATCTTGGCTTTGACCTCAACTCCACCGAGTAAGTAAACGCGCGCCGGCTGTCCAACACTCGTTAATAGTTACTAGACCTTTCTCCACCGAACTCTACTCCGTATGGGACAATGAGCCAAGTCGACCCGCCATACCCCAATTCTCTATACCTGAGTGCTATAGAGTACACAACGTCAATTCTTTGGAGAGTAAAATACAAAACTTCAATGATGAGGCCTTGATCTTCATGTTCTACAGCAATCCCGGTGATATCCAGCAAGTCATGGCTGCGCAAGAACTGTAAGTTTCCTCCTGTCGTTTGACGTCCTCACCTTCTAATTGACAACCTTCAGCCACACCCGCAACTGGCGCTATCACAAGAAGCTTCAGCAATGGTTAACTAAAGATGACATGATGGTTCCACAAACACTTGGCAATGGTACGGAGAGGGGCTATTATATCTTCTTCGACATCAAACTGTGGCAGCGAGAACGTGTAAGTTGTGGTAGCACGAAATGCAAGGACTCAGCTAACTAGAAATGCAAAGCGCGAATTAACATTAATCTACGAAGATCTCGAAAGTTTGCCAAGCGGGCCCGTCAATCGTGTCGGCTAGATCAGTTGGGAGATTTTAATCAGGTCCGAAGCTGGCGATCTCAGAGGTTGTATTTTTGATCAACGTTGGGTGGAAAAGTGTGGTATATCGTAGTGCGGCCTCCGTGGTCACGGTCACTTCAAATCTGTGTCCAAACCAACTGCTCCATGGTTATGATAGGGATGGCGTTCAAACTCATTCTCTGCCTCGACATACAACTGGAGTATGAGGTAGAGATGAGCAGGATCATGTCATTTTTTGCTAGGCGTTGCTACGACCCGGCGAGGTTTATGCATGGCAACTAATAGTTCATGAAGCACAGGGGCAATGCACAGCCTTTTCTTCCCTTTCAAATGTCCCGTAACCGTAACTCCTAGTGAAAGGCAACTTGGTGATGGTGAATTGCCGTATCCTAAACCTTTTCCATTGAGAGCCACCCCTTTCACGTGACAATCAAGAGCATGCCCAGCCAAGGGAACCTTGATTTTATCTCTCGAGCAAGACCATTGACATCCCCTCGATTCATTCTTCCAATGCACTTCAAGTCGCATCTGCATTCTCGGTGCTTGGAATCACCTCGAAGTATTGCACGAATATCATAACCCCACCTCCATCAAATACGAGCGAAATATAATCCAATAGCAGGGGAACACCTAAACTCCCGAGAACTCCATTGAGCTCCACCACTACTTGCACACGACCACGATCTTTCCTTTTCCTATCACCGCGCTCGAATATACCCCCAGGGTTGAACGGCTATCCTTTTGCAAACATGGCGTCCTCGGATCAAACGATCACCTTCCCTCAACTGCTCGTAATTTTGGTGCTGGGTGGGCTGGCGATTCGATGGTTCTTCTTCTCCAGTACGCCAGGATCGGCGCCAGGGAACCCTCATGCTCGGATAGTGAATGGAGGGTTGGCGGGGAGTAATCTGAGGGCGAGGGAGGCGGATGTGGAGAGGATACAGCAGATGTTTCCGCAAGTTGAGCGGAGGAGCATTATGTGGGATTTGCAGAGAAATGGGGGAAACGTTGTCGCTACGACGGAAAGGGTGTTGAGTGGGAGGGGATTGGAGGTTGTGAGTTTACCTAATCTCTCTTATCATGCTGGTAGGATAGAGGTTGAAGGGATTGGATAATTTTGGGAATGGCTACGATGTTTTGGAATGTTTGAGCTAATGTGTTTGTTTGTAATAGCCACCGCAATCTTTCCAACCACCACTACCACCGCCTTCTGCCTCCGCAGCCACTCCCGCGAGCAACAAACCTCTACAGCCCGATCTCATCACACGTTATAATCTGAAAGCGAAGATCCTCGAAGAAAATACCGCCGCAGCAGATGTCGCCGCAGAGGTACCCAAGCAGGGCGCGCAACAAGCATGGAGCACCAACAAGGGGGAACGACAAGCACTTCTGCAAAGACGGAGAGAGGAAATGATTTTGGCTGCTCGGAGGAAGATGGAGGCCAAAGTGGCAGCTGAGTCCGCCCTTGGAAATGGGGCTTAAGCTGTGGGGGAGGGGCAAGGAGGTTGTATTCTTTTGAGATTAATGGGAGGGTGGGATCTCCTTTGGAATGGATGGGGGTTGGAGCGAAGGAGTTCTTCTTTTATGGTTATGGAATTATGAATTGGAGGGAGCGGCTTATGTATATTTTCCCCCCAGCGCTTTTTTGTGTACATTTTTTTCTCTTCTCCCCATGGTTTGCACTAACAAGTGATTGATATACCTACTACTTGGTGCTTGAGTCTTTAGCTCTCATTTTTTTCCTTTGACATCCGCTTTTATATATCTTGACCTTATAAAGGTGGGAGAGCGGGGCAATGCCTGGAAGAGTTTGAGTTATTGTCATTACTGAACCTTTACAGCCCCCCCACCTCCCCGGGTGGACAGAAAGGTACCAGTATCATGCCTGCCTCCCTAGCGCGTTGTTCCGACTCTTTAGGTTAGCTGAAGTTCCAATTGTTGAGGATGATTAAGTTGATTGCCCTAGAACGTTGGAACAAGGAGGGCTACTAAGCAAGTGGGAACCGTAATATTATCGCTTTTTCTGTCCACCAGGAGCAAGTCATTTCATAAGGCGTTTCGGGGCATGATATATCTGAACCTTGACCTTGCGCTTATTTGCATTCTAGGTTTTTGTTTTTGTACTTCAAGGGGGCATATCCTGTGTTTCCATATACATCTCGGCTTTTTTTCCCCCTGTGGGGTGCGCCTAGGGAACCTGGGACTCTTTGGTTCAGTCTCGATGTCTCGAGTATGGGAGAGGATATCTTGATATCTTTATCGCTCTTTTTACCTGCCCACAGTTATCTCCCTTTTCAATGAACCACAGGTAAATCATCAACGCTAAAAGTTTCTAGCCGTCTTTAATTATAGGCCCCTACGGCTTCCCAACCCGCACCAAAAATCAATCGCAAAGTTTTACTTTCTGTAAGTAAAACATTAGAGAACTTTTTGTTAAATTTACACTAAGAGAAAATGAAGGTAAGGAGGAGAGGGGTAGTAGTATAATAACTGGAGATGGGAATACCAACGAAAGGGGGTGGGACAACCTGATATTATAAAGGTCACATAGGCAAGGAAGCAGAAAAGCTTGTAGTAACTAACCACATTTAGAAGGAATCCTGCCTCTAAGGTGATTCTAAAAAAAAAGATGGACCCATCAAATAGAATACATTTTGGATCGTCAATCCCCCCGTCATGATGAAGAGTCCATCAAGGAAATCCGAAAGTCGTGATCCAGCCAAGAAATTTCGTACCCCAACTATCCAAGAACGTTTTCTGTTGATTGGCGAGGAAGCCAAGCGTGTCGCTTTATGATTTGAAATGACAACTTTAGTGAATTAGTTGAGGGTAACTAAAATTTATGTGTTCCAAGTGACTCACCCTAGGCTTGATCATTCGCCCTTAAACTCTTTGTCGTCCGTGTCTAGTAATCTTTGACCAGATCGTTGACCAGATAGTTGACCAAGGAACCACAGGATTCCATGGAATCATAAGCAGTAGACCAGTCCAGAAGCTAAGAGTAGCGTAGAAAATAGTCCAGACGATGTGGACTTTCTCTACTACACTTAAATTGCCTCTGAACTCCCACTTATCCTCGACCTTCCAAAGGGGCTCAGATTGTATGATGAAGAGGCATCCGGCAGCGATTGTGCAACAATGAAAAAGCAGAAAGGAATCCGCATTCTTTGGATCCTCGAAATTCTCATCGCGTTGTTGGAGCAATATGAGGCGTCGTACAGGGGAGACGAAGAAGGTAGCCTTGCAAAGGAAAGCTGGACCAAAAACGAATAGAAAGACGTGTTCGGGAGTTACTGCTCTCTTTGAAAATGAGAGGGCAACGGCACGCTGGTTGTGGATAAGTGTCGCTATAACAACTCCGCAGACAGCAACGAACCCACGAGGTACCAGGTTGGCTGATTCTGGAACTTTTAAAAGATTAGCTATTAGATATTTAGTGGTTTAGAAGAGGAAGAATACTACCTTCGGCCCTTTTGATAGTCGATATCTTTCTGAGTGGCTGATTTGAGGAATTTTGTCGATCAAGAAGGCAGTTGTAGAGACGGTTCGAGGTGGTTGAGAGAGAGACAGGAGGCATGATTAAGAGAAAAGAGAGAGTAACTACAGAGAGGAGGCAAATTAGAAGCAGCATCTCGTACGCAAGATCTCTGTAACCTGGCGGGCCGTTTATGTAATTGTGGAAACCTGACTTTGATTTATCAGTTGTTTGTTTGTTAACCGTTGGTTGCTACCATACATGTAGGAAGCTTTAGCTAGTTAAGTGGCGGGTTTCGGCTATATAACGGTAAATTTAAGCTATATCAAGCTAACCGCACGGATGCGTCCGTGCGCTATTTTATTACTTTCAGAGATATATATTTACTAGTATACGACTGTAAAAGGGGGTAAATTATCCTTTTTTTTAAAAAGAAACGAGGAGCCTTGTAATATGTGACTTAAATTAAATCTCTTACCTCACTAAGCTTAAACGAGACTCTTGAAAGCTCATAATCAAGATTGCATTACTGTATTAAACTCAACTTATCCACTCTTCTCCCTTCACCCTCTACTCTTTATCCTTCTATCCCTCACTTCTATTCCCTCCTTTATCTTATACCCCTTATTCTTGCTGGTGTACTCTCTCAAGCAAAGAAAGAAGGAAGAAGATAAATAAAGGTTAAGAGGTAGACACGTTATGATGTAACATTCTTCCACTTTAGGAAGGGTCAAAGCGCCAAGTAAATAAGCGAGAAGCAAATATCTTTTCTCCTTGATTTTTAACTTACTTAGTAAAGGAGAAAATGAGAAAAAGTATAAAATCTAAAGCCTTTTCTAACTTTATACGATTTACGAT
This sequence comes from Hymenoscyphus scutula, assembly GCA_001399465.1. NCBI lineage: Eukaryota > Fungi > Ascomycota > Leotiomycetes > Helotiales > Helotiaceae > Hymenoscyphus > Hymenoscyphus scutula. The sequence continues at coordinate 154,527 of LKTO01000055.1, forward strand.
TTGTGATTTGTGATTTGTGGTTGTACAGGACGCTGGAACCCGTCAAGCAGTAACACAAATGCACGCTAAGCGAAGCGCTTTCTCTCATCCACGAATCATTACCCGCCCGATATGTTCGCCTCTAAATTTAGAGAGCCTCATTTTCAGATCTCCTGAAAATTACATTTAGATAATGAGCATTTCTATCCATCTTCCGCTGACATAGAACACCATGAGAACAATGCCTCTGCCACAGACAAAGATTAATGTTGTTGAGGATGGAGAGGAGATGGAGAACCTCATCATCTCAGATGTCTCACCTCTGCACCTTCCTGCCGTGAGGCAGAGAACCTGGCCCAGGAGAAGTCCATCCGAAGAGATCGAGGGCATTGAGATGGAGCCTCTCGGAGAGTATTTGGTTCCCCTCCTGTGCATCAAGTCACTTGCTAACTACCCAATTCAGTGGCCATGTGGCGGGCGATCCCTTAGTCCACCCAGAGAAATGGGCTGAATTCTTGGCGGAGCTAACATCTCCCTTGACTTCTCTCTTTTATAAAGATGGAGGGAAAACGAAGAGACTATCAGGATGGCGTGCTGGTGTTGCCTCTTGTTCTATGCTTGCCTTCGCGGTTTTGGTGATCAATTTTGTACTTTTGGTGTGGGCCGTATCAAAGAGGGGTGTTCATCGTGGTTATGGTGAGTGTGGATGATCATTTTATCAAGTGGGAACTGTAATGCCCATTGACGTCTTAAATATAGGCATCCTATATCAAGGAGATTGCGAGAAATCGCGACAAATTAGCACTGGTATGCATATATTAATCAACATATTGAGTACTGTATTGCTTGGAGCAAGCAATGTAAGCAATAGGAACATTATTTCCGCACTTCCCCATTTCTCTTGAATCAATCTTGGGATTCTGGGACATTCCTTGAAAGGCAGATACTAACTCCACTGCGTGTCTTCTAGTATACCATGCAGTGCCTTCATTCTCCTACCAGAGCTGAGGTTGATAGAGCGCACGCTCAGAGAAAGTGGGTTGATATAGGCATTCCAAGCTGGCGAAACAGACGTTGGGTTAGCCGAAAAGACAATGCTATGTGGTGGCTTCTCGCATTGAGTTCCGCCCCTCTACATCTACTGTACGTCTCTACCATTGGGGGTACGAGCTTTAGTTGTCACTTTATAAAGTGGAGACTGACTTGGATATAGCTATAACTCAGCAGTGTTCTTGGATTTGTCCGCACAAGACTATTATGTTTCTTTCGTCTCCCAGGCAAACGAGTCGAGTCTTATAACCAGCTACACAGGTCATAGCCTCACAAATATGGCATGGAAAGAATGCTCATCGACCTTCGACCTCCCTGTTATATTTGATTTTACAGAATTGATACTTGTAACACCAGAGACTCAGAATCCCTTTGCCAACTTTGGAGACAGAATAGAGCTTATCGCCCCACCGAAATTCATCCATCCGAACAAGTTCGAAGTCAAGCTTGGGAGCAAGCTTAAATGGGAGTACCACTCCAACAGCACCGCTATTGGAGATGAAAGAGACTTTCCCGTCATCTCCTGTTTTGCTGAACCAATTCCTCAACAACTTTGTAAAGTTGAGTTTAGCGTTCCCATAATCGTAGTGGTCATCATTTGCAACTTGTGCAAGGTTTTGTGTATGGTCTTGACACTTTGGTATTTAACGGGGATCAAGTTTGTTACTCTTGGTGATGCAATCATGGACTTCTTGGAATCCCCTGATACCACGACAAACGATTTGTGTCTGATGTCGAAACATGACGTTTTCAAGGGGATGTGGACAGATTCAAAAGTTCCTAAGAAGTGGAATCCAGTTGCAGAGGAAACGTTCCAGGCGAAACGCTTCTTCATAGTAAACATTAGGTGGGTCTTAGGAGAAGAAACTTGTATTCAGAAAACTTTATAAGTTCCGGCTAACGCAACCAGTTTCTCCCTGTTCGGGGTTGTGTGCATTGCTGTTGCCATTATAGCGGGGATATTCTCTGCCAAACACTTTTCCAACGGAATTGGATTCGGGGAATCGATGAGCCAAATACCTGCATTGCTACCTATTACAGCTGGCAGTATGAACAATGCCGGTGGTCTCTTGGCAAACGTAATGATTGCAAACGTGCCCCAGGCATTTGTCTCCCTTATCAACATCTTCTACAACGGCCTCTTGACGAGCTATCTTCTAGGCGACGAATGGTCAAGCCTTGCAAGTCAACGACAACCCTTACGTGTTACTGCTCCTAAGGGCTCGCAAAAAAGCCAGTATTACCTCACAATTCCGTATCGGTACGGAATCCCAGTTATGATTTTATCAGCTGTTTTCCACTGGCTTGTGGCCGAATCATTCTTCATTGTTCGCGTTACAGCTTTCTACCAAGGAACTGAACGCCTCGATCATTCACTTTCTTCTCTTGGATACTCGCCACTAGCGATAGCTCTAGCTAGTGTTGTCTGCTTTTTGATGCTTCTGTTTATTGACCTCAAAGCACGACACCGGTCAAAACAAGCGATCCCTTTCGTAAGCTTTTGTAGTGCTGCTATTAGCGCCGCATGCCACCCTCCTCCCGATGAACTTGGTTTGGAGTTGGAGCCCGTCCAATGGGGCGTTGTTCAGGGTGCTGGTGAGAGCATCGGAAGCTGGAAGAAGGAGGGAAAGGATTTTGGACACTGTTCATTTAGTGGGAGACCAGTTGCTCCTCCTATCCCGGGATACTACTATGCTTAAGCCTTGAGGACTATCGCCCTGTATGTCAGACTACCTAAAAAACGGCACAACCAGGAGGGTAAAAAAACTGGCGACTGAGTACCAGAGTCAAGAAAGCACAGAACGAGAATCCAGAGATGCGTTATGCGATTTGAGTTGTTGGAAAGATGTAGGAGGCTCTGTCGTTGTTCTGCGTACACTGGAATTGAGCGATATTCATTCAGTTTCGAACAAGCAATGTACTTGTGTGAAATGTCTAGAACAATTGATTTCGTAATCCTGACTCTCCTGCCTGTCACAAGATATTTCGTTATATACACATACCAAACTTCTACTGAAAGAGCGCGTTGTTGCTTACCTCTTACATCTCAATTCAGTGATTATTGCTTATCGTACTCAAAGAAGTAGATTCATTTTACATAAAATCATGAAGTGGCTTGTGATATGCAATACCTGTTGTTCAAATTTGAAAATAAGCGAGGAGTGATTAGCAGGTAAGTCAAACACTCAACACTGTCGGTGGCAGGTCACTGACTTAAAACACACACTTAATCTCTGTGGAATGAGTCTCAGTTAGAAAAGCTTTCATTTTACTAATTACGCCGAGTCTAGCATTGAGAGGGTATCATCGCAACTCTGTCTTCGCGAAAGTGTTTCCCTGACTTTAGGCCATCTCTTGAATGACATTACTCAAAACTCCCAACGCGTCAGTGCATTCTTGTTCCTTTTGTAACTCGTTGCATCTACTCTTGTATTTCTCGTCACCCAAAACCGTTTTCACAGCATTCTTGATAGCCTCGACTGTAGGTGTGCCAGTCTTCAAGTTGATGCCCATTCCGGCATACTGAGCTCGAGCAGCCACCTCGGGTTTGTCCTCGCCATCACCTCCAACGACCAAAGGAGTGCCATTGGATATAGCGTGCATGTAGGCACCGTAACCACCATTCGTAACGAATACATCAACGTGCGGAAGAAGTTCGTCGAATGGAATCCAGTCTGCGACACGGACGTTGGTTGGGATATACTCAAGGGTATCGCCCTTTTTGCCGAGAGCAACAACGACAAGGACTTCAGAATGACCTGTATTATCCGCGAAAGCGTCGATGGTAGGAAGTATGAGCTGTTGGTAATCAAAGGCGTGAGAACCTTGCGACACGGCAATTATCTTCTTTCCCTTTTTTCTCTCTGGCTCGGTAAGCTGCATCGTGTCAGTCTAAATCTCCAAAAGATGGGCGTCCTTTGGTCGTTGCTATGCAACTACAGTGGAGATAAAGGACAATCTGACTTACATCCTTCCACCACTCAGGAAATACAAATGGGGAATCAGCCTTCTCCTTCGGAAGTGCACTGGCAAATTGAATCTTTGTGTTGGGATCCAGGGGATATTCGGCTGACGGGATACAGAACTGAATGAACCGGTTTGGGGCATTATATACCTCGTCGAAAAAGAATCCAAAGGGAGATTTGACACCAAATTCGTCCATAACCTTTGCGAATCGCTTGTTTGCCTTTTGAAGTAGTACTTTCAAGTCACCATACTCCTGTTTCTCTTGTTCTTCTTGCTCTGTTGGATGGATTGGCAGAGAAGGAAGCCATTGGTTGCCATTATGAGCGGATTCTTTCTTTCTTGACAGTGCGACAGGAAGAAGTCCGAGCCCAATTGTTCCTCCTGATGGTTTAACATGATTCGGCGGCAACGTTTCGTTTTTCTGACCCATTTGAATGGCGCCCAGGTAGAGAGATTCGGCTAACACAATCTTCTCTCCCGGTGACCCCTCAGAAAGTTTCTTGATTCCATCTTGGAGGGCGACATGTTGTGCATAGATGGACTTGACGAATATTTCCTCCACTACACCAAATTAGTATATGTGTTTCGTTCTTCGAATGAATAGTTGAAACGGGGGTCGGTGTGCTGGGAGCGCCATTGTTCCATGTACGAAGGTTTGGAATCGCCAAAGTGAGGTTGCACCCAACCACTGAGAATATAATCTCAAGTAAACAAGGGAAAATGCTGCTTACTGTCATAAGCAAACTGCTCTGGTCCGGGTGGAAATTCGTATCGTTTGCTAAACTTTCCTGATGGTCCAAAGTCTTTATCACACCAGTCTCCGCCACCTTTGATAGGTACGAAAGTGACTCCAATTTCATCTTCAATCATAGAACGATAGTGTTCAACACCAACCATTGCGACTTTAAAGCCTTTGGCGACTAGGTCTTTTGCAATTATGCGTACCTTGACTAAGTGTGGCAATAATGGAGGGCATGCTAAGAGCACAAGTGGCTTGTTGAGAGATGCCATTCTTGATCGAGTGGAGGGGATAATTGATGAGGGTGAGGTATGTTAAAGATGTCAGAAGTTGAGGTTTATGTAGGTTACTCTGAAATCCCGTGACGTAATAGATTGAGAGCTGTGCTGGTGATTGAAGGTGAATGTCAACCTGAAATATGAAGCCAAAGGTGATTATGTGAAGGTTGTGACAGCTCCAGCTACTATTTGTCAGCATAGCCATTGAGGGTTATATTAAAATCGATCATTCAAAGTCGGAAACCGCCTAGCGAGCGACAATAAAGGCCAGAGTGAATCGCCTTGGTTGCCTTATCGTTAGGTAACCTTATCCAACTTACTTCGACCATTTTAAACCCCCTACATATTTAGAATAATTGCATTTCTTTGAAACACACTAATGTTGGAACAACGAGAGAAAGATTGTTGCGTTTTCTTTCCACGACCCCGTCAGAGTGGAATCAGGTGGGACGAGGTAGTCTCAGTCGAGAGACCGCTGAGTTATGGTTCCAAGGTCCTTAGTCTAGATTAATATTACGAAGTAGTCCAACTTTCAAGCTACTTGTATTCAAAATTCAAAAACTATTCAACACCCCTTCTATTGTTGAAAGACTGGTAATCCGAGTATTATATATAGACTAAGCTTAAAATAGAGAGTAGCGTTGAATGAAGGTAGCTTGGCCATGCAGCAGATGTGACTTGAAAGGAAATTAACAAGGACAAGAAGAGGACATAAGTCTGAGAACAAAAGTAGTGTCGAGATTCCACGAGAAGAATTGCAATTTGAGCTAAACGACGACGCAGAAACAGGTACAGATAATTATTTGCAACTACATTCACAGATATTATTCGCAGGTGAGCTGCACATCAACGAGCGAAGGTGGAACCTTCTTCACTTAGGAAGTCCAGAAGTAGTTGAGAAACGAAGTCAGGAAAGGGGTGACCTCTCAACCAACTCACCTGACCACCCGTTTCGCACCTTTCCCCCAACGTCCGCTTCCTCCGCCACCTCTTCCGACTTCGTGCCACTCAAGTTTGGAATCCAACAATTAAGGACAATAAAGGAAGATAAAAACCGGGCCTACGATACGCATGAAACAACCTCGATAATTGGAAGATACCTGGAAGTTTCAGAAACGCGCCCCACGTGCTAGAAGTTCGAGTGGTAGGCGCAGGTCGCCCAGAACAAAAACACAACACCAACACAACGCATATCCATGGAGATCTGCATTTATAGAGAACAAGACTCGTTCTACTGGCTTTCCATGACTCGTCAATGTCCGCCTTGTCTGCTTCCACCTTGAAAAGAGGTAATACAGGATGAGGGGTAGTGTTACAAGCAGACTGGTTAGGAAAAGAGCAGCTTGGACGACGAAGGCAATGAAGGAGACGAAGGAGATCTCAAAAAGAAGTAACGTACAATCTCTTTTACAAGTACCCACATTTGCAAATCCTGATGTCATTCAGGAAAATACAAGCAGGGTACTGATGGAACACCCCTCCACGACCACATGTCAAGCCATCTTCCTCTGTAGCGACTCACACACTTGCAATCTCTTGGAGAGCCCTCCGATAGCAGATCTGACAAACGACAGGACCCACGTGGCGCCGTCGCCAATATCTGAAACGGATAGACGGACGACCTGAAGTTGCGAACATCCAATATTTATTAGGAAGTCGGAAAACTGTCTCTTGGCTCCTTATGGCCGCGGAAAGCCGGCGGTTGTATACGTATGCGTCCACAATGCCCAGGGAGTGGAGGAAAGAAAAACGAGATTCAATGGCATCCTCGAGATTCGCGTGCCCGCTCATTACCCTTCTTCTCGTTACTCTGCTCACATCATGCTGGAATATGCAGTCGGTTGTTTATGGACGAAAACACCCCACGCAGATTGCGTTATTCTAAGGTCTGGTGCAACCATTATGCTCATGACCCGGAGAATAGAGCACAACAACATTGGTCGGGTGAGGAATCCTGTTGCATATCGCGGCAGGATATCCAGGAAAGACGTTTTCCAAGAACAACTACACTCAGCCAGTTAGTCAGACTGTTATCATCATCAAGCCATGCAATGTGGCAGCTCATGCCCTGTAGTGGCCTTGTAAGGTGACTCTGCATCTCTCATGCATCCAAGCATCAAGGCATCCAAGCACCCACGCAACTTTGACGCAGAGAACGTTGAAAGAAGCCATACGAAGACGAGGGTTATGGAAGGGGAAAGAGGGGTAGACAAGAAATTCCGAGTCCGTCGGATTGATCGAGGGAATCAAAGAAGCCCCAGAGTGATGATAGCATCCGTCCGACTTATTGGCGGGTGGGGAGTCATGCCAGAGTAGCGGTCTTCAGGATGACATTCGAATGGAGTAGGAAGCACCAATAGTGAATAGAAGAGAGAACACAAGAATAAGGATGGCAAAGTCCCCCAAGTCTTGCACTACCTGCACTCTGACCATCAAGGTAAATTTGTCCTACGCCGGCATTGACGGCACCCACCATTCTCTGTTCCAAGAAAACACCACAGGTCGCCAAAATTACGCTCGGGATAGAGTAACAGACCTCAGGGGCCCAAAGGGTGTTGGGAAACGGGTGGTCACGAGCCTTGCCTTGCGTCCTTGCTGGTTTGGTTGACGGTTTTCCTCTTCTCCTCTTACTGCGGACGATGTCGGGCGTGTTGATATTCAGGGGTCGTACTGTATTCCTTTGCTCTTTGTTGTTTCCGGGCGTGAATACCTCTCTCTGGTTCCCCTCTTTTGTTCGCCATCGGTCTGCTTTCCAGCTCTCTCTAACCCATGATGATCCATCATATGCTGAGCCAAATGCAGTGTGCAAGTAGCAACAGGGACATACATTATGCCCTCACTTTTTGTGCTGCGAGCGGGGAGGGACGAAAAGAGCGTTATCTGAGTATCAGCACTACGGACCAATATGATTATATTCCTGGAGGCGGGCATGATGCTGAGCTGAGGCAGCGCAGAGTATCCCCACACTCATCGGAACCCTTAATCAAGCTGGTGAAAGCTGCAGGTGCAGATCCCGTTGCGTCTGCTTTGCGTGGGTGCGATGCGATGCTCGGCAACCGCGGTCCCTCCCTTCCCACTGCTTCCCACTGCTTCCCACAAGCTCCTGGGGCCAATGAAAATGGCTCCCCTCTCCCTCCGCTGATGTACGCCAATCACTTGTAGAGATGACGGTTGTGACTTTGTGCTTTGCCTTGCCCTTGCCCTTGCCCTGCCCTGCCCTGCCCTCTTAGGCCTGATGGCTATCTTTATTACGTGGGTTCCATCAATCAGCAACCCCTCTGTTTGGAATGACTTATTAGCGACCAACAGACTCTCTCACTATTTCTGACGAATCGCTTTTCCTCTCTGCTCTCAGGTGAGCATCTTGCTCTCTTCTCCAGCGGCCCGGGGCTTGCGTGGGGTATTTCTTGGGTTTCTCCAATGGACGACCAAAATAATCAGGCAATTTCTATTATCGTGAACCCTCCTGACACCCCCAGACAGCCGAGAGCAACTTGGGAAGCCTCACTTTTTCTTTGTTTGCATCCTCGTACACACCGCCGTGGTCCTGCAGATTGCTAATGGCTGTGCATATTTGTGTACAGATCGCCTACTGAGATCAGCTCTGAGGAGTCCGCAGCATTTTTATTGATTCGCTTCAATAGAAGACAACTCGATCAGAGTGGGGCAGGACCACCTGATTTGCTGGTTGTTCTTTCTTGGAGAGTATGAGTCCAACAACATATAAACTCGGCTCCCCCTTCTTCCTTCACAGTCCAAAACTCCTTTACTCTCCTCCACAGCATTCCAATCACACTCCATATTACCACAAAGTCATCTTTTACTACTGGATCCCTTCTCGAAAAAATCCAACCAATCAAATCCTTTACCATTAAAGAATACCATCATCCTTTATAAGCCTCGTTACGTCAATCTTCTCACCTCCTATCACCATCCACGAATAGTCGCCCAAGGCATTCACAAAGCGAAGTTCGTCACAAGTTTCAAACAAGGAGCCCTCCAAACATTTACCAGAAACCGCTTTCTCAAATCCTACACAATGGCCGTCACCACACCAAAGCCTCTCGTCAACCACTGCTGTGTCCAATGTTGTCGTGACGAATATCTTGAAGAAGATCATGAGTCTTGCGGCTGGTGCGATGTTCCAAATTGCTTGTAATCTTGCAGCAAAGATCTGCACATCACTTGTATTCGTATATTTCACCTCGCGGCGGCCTCACTCCAAAGACCTCAAAATTCGACGACCTGTTTCCCCGATTTTTTTCTCTCCCGATTATGCGGTACCCTCGAGCGAATTCAGCGAAATGTATTGGGCTAGGCTGGATCTTCCGACGGAGTAACTTTTACTTTTTCTGATCGCCCCGTTGGCGGAAATTTTTCCTGGGGGAGGCGTTTTTTTTGGGGGGCTTTTGGGCGTACATCTTGACGCCCGAGAACTGCCTTGGCCGTTTTTTTCTGCTTTTTCTTCTTCAAGCTGTATTAGGGATATCGGACCGGTTCTTCTGTTCTTCTACTTGCATACCCGGGAAAGGAATTTTTTGGGATCGAGAGCTTTGATTGGTCAGGAGTTTTTTCTTTTTTGATGAATTATTTTTTGAGGGTTTCACGGCATGGGAGGATCTGTACTGGGCTGGCTGGATGGGAATCTTGGGTCTTGGGGGTTTGGGAAGAAAATGGGAATGATAGGCGGGATGCCTGGGTATTTTGATATTGGACTCGTACTTTGGATAGGATTTAAATGAATTCTTGAACGGGATCTTGCATAAGGGGACTTCTTGATTGATTAAATTGTGTTTCACGAATCTTTTGACTTCGGCCTTTTCGGAGACCTCGGTACAGTATGAGTAGGTTGTGTTACACGAATACCACAGAGGGTGGGTGGAACGTTCTCTTTTGCGTGGGATGTTAGTGGTATGATATTTGGTGGGATGAAAATTTGTTGTGGATCATTATTTAGAACATGGAACGAATGGAGATATGATGGGGAAATATTGTCTGAAGGGCTGAGCTGGAAACTCCAGCTCGTAGTTCACTCTGTATATGAATTTCAGCACATGCTCCTAAGCCTCTAAAACCATTCAGGACTATTAACACTGATAATTCAAACCGTTGCCTTTATTTATTATGCAAGGCAGGTTGGAACAACGAGTGAGGTATCTTCGTTCGCTCTGTTGTATTCTTTGGGTTCCCGAACAACTAAATATATGCAAAGTAGGATGAGTGAATATGTTTCCATTTTCTTGGACCTTTTCCCTAAACCCCATGTTTTGAGTAGGTTGATCCGAATATTTCGCACAATTTTCTTCGTAGAGTAATTTTACCACGTAAGTATTTATAAGTTTTCGTTTTCTGGCGGTTTGTGAGAAAATGAGATTACAACCCTACTTTTTTGAATTAAGAGAGGAGCTACTAATCTCATCGGGCATGTCAGGAAAACTTGGGACGTGAACTGAAGTAGGCGATGAGGTTACATCCAGTGCACATGTCAAACCCAGCACGACTCTATGGTCCTAGGTTGTAAAAACCAAACTGTGTAGAAGTTAATTTACATAAAAAGGGAATGTTTCAAGCGATACATGTCAGAATTGACATGTAGAATTGCTTGAACAAAGAAAAAATTTATCCTTCGTCCAATCCAAATAATAGACACCCTAATTTCACGATAGGGAAACCCCAACTTGTTATCTTCCAATAGCCGCAACCTCAAACCAAGAATTGACCTAGAACCAATATAAATTTAGTTTAGAGCAACGCCTCAAGGTATTCTATCAAATGCGATATCCCATCTCATTCGCCTAATTTAAATAAGCACGGTACTTTCACACCCCTTCACGCAGGGAAAACTCGTTTCATGGTAAATTTTAAGAAATGAGCACGGCAAATCGCAAACCCCCTCCTATCATGTCCCAGAAGAAGACAAGAAAAAGCATCATCAATAACGGCAAAACCAAGTCCAAACATCACACATGAAAACCGAATCCTATTATAAAACCTTAACATCCAAGAGACCAGCATCATTCACTTTGACATAACATTGAAATCTCCCATTCGTTCACTCTCATATCCCACACAAACAACATTCAGCGGGAAAAGTCCTCGTGTGAAAACAGGTATCACGGCATTGAAATCTCAATTCGAAGTTTGTAACATGCTGTATATACGGAGCGAAGCACGACACTGGAGTACATAAGTGTGACAGCATGGAAAAATATCAATATAAAAACATGCAGCATACTATGTAAAGTATGCACAGTATTCGTAAGTCCTCGATCCACTCAGCTCACAAGCATCGTCAAACCCGTAAAAGCGCCACGAATAAGAGTATCTAAGATCTGACATCCCCACCCCAAGACAGGAAAGCTGAAGAAGCAGAACATGGGAATATGCATGTCATCTCTCAGCCCTACTGTACAGGCAACATGCAAGCCAACCAAAAGATTTGACAAGGTACGCAGCCAAAGGAACAAGGTATGTATGTACCGTGTCAAATTGCTCGACTAAAATAGAAAAGAAAAAAAACTGAACGCTATGCTATGGTATCTTAATCATCCCGCTTACCTCCCCTCAATCTCACCTATCCCCTCTCTCAACAAAAACACAAAAAAGAAAGAAGCCCCCCCCCCCTCTACATATCACACTTCTCATACACTTAACACATCCCCATCTCGCTCCCCGGCTCGCCAGTCACAACATCAAGATAAGCTGAGAAATACCGCCGAAATACTCGCCTTATCATACTTGACATACTTCCCCCTCCCCTTATCAACCTCATGATACCGATCCCAAAAGCGACAATAGAGCGGCTCTATCATCTGCTGGATCTCCCGTCCCGTCACCTCCCGCACCTCCCGTTCCATACTAAGACTTTTATGCTTCTGAACTAGATCATCGAAACTGGCGTTGAAGAGTCGGAATTTTTCTTTCACCGAGTCCTTGTCTTTACTAGACAGACCTTTGAGGATGGCTGCTGAGTCGATGGCAGCAGCGGATCCAGAAGGCGGACGTTGGGAGCCGCGGTTGGTATATTGGACGTCTAGGAGGTAGGTGGAAGGTTCTCGCCATGCTGCCGTGTAGAGTTTGAGAGCTTTGTTTCGATGGCTGTCTATTATTGCCATGCGGTTCGATAGTAGAGGTTGGAGATCCGAACTTCTCACCAGTCGATCGACGACTGTGGCATTGTTGGCTAAGAAGACTCCTAGCACGGGTTTGCCTTTGAGTAATGGTTTAGCTTTGGTGTCGAGAGAGTTAAGAAGTGTATCGATGGTGTCGATACTGTATTTGGCAAATAACTGTTTTCCATCCGCGCCAACATCAAAGGAACTCAGGCTGGGTATTTGATCCGAAGACGCGTTGGCTGCACTATTGGACCGCCATCCTCCATCGCCGAGGGAAATCATAATACTGGATATGGGGCGTAGGAATTCGACCATATTTTGCAATCTTGCCATTGTTTCGGATGTTAGTTGCAAAGCGGCTCCATCTGGTGGAATTCCTGGCAATAAGTTTACTCTCCGTCTTGTATCCTCAAGCAATTCGCCAAGTGACGACTTGGCGGTCTCCCTCACTGGCTTGAGAGCCGCTGAGAAAGAGGGCTTCAGCTCCCCGGTCCTGCTTTCTAGGTCCTGAGACAAGCTTGAAATAACCTCGACTATTTCATAGGCCAGAAAGCAATCTGTGGTGAGATTGTTCTTGATATGAGTGTTAAGCTCCCTGATTGTCCTAGCTAATTCCGAAATGGCTCCTTGACAGGTCAAATTGAATACTCTTCCCCATTCATCCCTCGAGAAAAGTGCACATATGTTATCGTATTCGGCCAGAAATGCCCCCTCCATACCCTTTGCATATGTTGCCAGTCCATTCGTGCCCTGTCGATAAACGGCATCAGGCGTCTTCTTCCTTGCTGTGTTGACGGAAGCGGAAGCTAGATTTTGTAGTATTTCGGAAAGATATGGTCCCCTGACATTTGCATATGCCTGTAACATGGGGGAATCTCCACGACTCTGTCGTACCGTCCCAGCAATGTATGAATTTATCAACCCCAGCCTAGTTGTTTTATCTTGAGATAGCATCGGAAATGGTTTGTCTTTGGTGATATAATGTAACGGCTCCAGCTTGATAGAGTCTTCTTGCAGAAGTCTTTGAAAGTGCCCCTCCAATTGCGCGTTTCCGGCTTTGAGTAATCTGCTGAGGTCGGCCGCCGCTTGTTGGTTCGATCGAAGGTTCGTCTGTTGCATTTGTGAAAGTGCTTGATTGACACGCTTGACGGAGCTTAGGAAATTTGAAAGGCCAGCCTTGTCAGGACTATCAAAACAGTTAATGAGGGTTCTGCCATCGGTCATAGGATACCCACCCCTTCCGAATAATCTCCTCCTCATTGCTCTTGATGTCGGAGGGTTGGCGAATTCGATCGATGGCACTGAGAACCTGATCAATATCTGCTTGTTATTAGAAAATCGTCTTCCTGAATAGTGGCATACACTGACTTGTCCCTAGGGTTTGCAGCTTTTGCGTGTTGCCATAAAGGGGGCCGACGGCATCCTGAACGCTCTTCCCACTGGATTCCAGGCGGGCCAGCGACGCTTGAATTTTCTTGGTTAACTGACTGGTCTTTTCAAGTCGCGAGTTCAAGACCTCGACCTCCGCGCGGGCCTCCTCGTCGACTGCCTGCCTCGAACCCAAAGAGATGGCCATCTTTTGGTGTAATCTGTAGGTATTCCATTCAGATAGTGTTTCGTACTCCACCCCGGGAGGAGCTTTTGCAGACGGCGCCATGCCTAGACTGATGACGCCTAGCCTGGTTTGGCGTCTGGGGTAGCCTGGGCTGCAAAACACCCGACCTGCACCGGAGCCTCTCCGTGGGTCAGGGCAGGGAATGCTCGAGTACAGTAAGTACTTGTACGAGAGCGACGGGCCGACCTCCAGAGCAGGTCAGATGAATGCTTCGATGCGATGCGTCGGGAATCTTTAAAATCAGATGGATTGTGTTTGCAGAAAGACTAGACGCCGTGGTAGCGAGGATTTAATGGGGAAGATAGGTAGGGAAGAGTTTGAGGGTGATGGAGGAATGTGCTCTATGGAAGAGTGATGCGGAGAGTTGGTGGTGATAGATCAATTGCGGGAATACGTAAAAAAATTGAAAGACAAGAAAGAAATGGCGAAGAGAAGGACAAGGGAGATGTGTAGAAATGGGGGAGTGAATTGAACTGGGAAATTGATCTCAAATATCCCTTTCCCTCCCTTGAAGATTGGGCATCTACTTGTGGCCAGTCAAATACAACACCACCAATCATGAACACTTGAGAGGATTGATTTAGCCATATCTGATACGGCGGTTCCCTTGACCTCGGCGGTTGTAGGAGATATCTTGAGCGCGGTCAATTGAATGATACATCTTTTCTTTGCAATATCAAATATACTATCGAAAGTGCAGATTTTCATTGTGTTGTTGTTGTTGACTGTCGATTCTGGCTGCAGGAGATTTTGCTCCGGGCTAGGGTAAGCTTGGGTCGGGCAATCGTCGGTGACCAACTTTTCTTCTAACCTTCCAGTTTCCCAGCTCTCAGTCAGCTTCAACATGTGAGCTCAGCTAGGGGTCTCAATCTTTCCATTTTCAATTGCATCATTCTGCTGTGATTCACAAAAATCCTTGCATGTCGTCGATCGACAATCAGTTCCCAAGGCCTTGAGCCGAGCCTTCAACCTCTCTTCTCTTCTTCCACCATGCTCCGCAGCTTCAATGCCTCGCCCAACACAGTGAAGCAAGCTCTTGCAAACAAGCTTCAACCTTCACTCCTTCGAGCGCCATGTTCCCGTAATCAATCACGAGTGCGCCTGCTCTTCACTAAAACCCAGACGAAGCCCAAATCCAGAATGGCACCGACGAATTCTACGTTAATCGGAATAACCTCCGTTGTTTTGACTGGAGGTTTGTTCTACATTTTATATACCAACGATTATGTCCAACCCCTCCCGCCAACTCGATTGCGCAGCGAAATTAGGGCAGCGCGGCAGAAGAGGGAAGGCGAGACGAAGGACAATGCAAAGGAGCTCTCAGAGTTGCCCTTTCGAAAGGATCCAGAACCCTCGATCGCTTCAGCAGACGATACCGCGTGGGGGTCCTTTACTACAAATTTTGCCTCATTTACCTCCGTTACGGAACAATGGAGTGTGGTGAGCAGCGCAATTGTGGATTTTGTTATGCCAGAATGGGCGAAACTACTCCCGGAACATTTCAGTAAGCTCCAGAGAGAGTTGTCAATGGCGCCAGGCTCTTTAGCAGACGAGATATGGCACGATGCCCACGATCCATACCTTAACCCGGAAATCAACTTTTCGGCAAGTGTCAGAGTATCCGCGGAATTATGCGACCAGGAAAAGGAGTTTTTGCAGAAGCGCAAAAAGTTTACGACAGCTGCGCTTGCGAAATACTTGGACATACCAGAAAAAGACATCCATCCTGATGATGTTCCTATAATCGCCCTCGTTGGATCTGGGGGAGGATTACGAGCTTTAGTTGCTGGTACTGGCTCAATGCTGGCTGCCGATAAAGCTGGGTTATTTGATTGCGTCACTTATACTGCTGGGGTCTCGGGCAGCTGTTGGCTACAAGCACTGTACAATTCCTCCCTGGGCGCTTCACGATTCGAAAAAATGGTAGATCATTTGAAAGCTCGCATCGGGCTCCATATCGCCTACCCACCGGCAGCACTGGCATCATTGAATCAAGCTCCAACAAACAAATATCTGTTGACTGGTTTCGTTGAGAAGTTGAAGGGAGACCCGGATGCCGAATTCGGACTTGTTGATGTATATGGGCTTCTCTTGGCCGCAAGATTACTTGTCCCCAAAGGAGAAATTGGTGTTGAGGATAAGGACTTGAAGCTCTCCAACCAGCGAGAATTTATCAAAGATGGACAAAACCCACTACCGATCTACACAGCCGTTCGCCATGAAATCCCCATAGAGGAGGAATCAACGGATCTTGAGATTGAGACTGGCAAGCCCTCGGAAAAAACCAAGGAAAGGGCCAAGCGCGAGGCCTATTTCCAGTGGATGGAAATTACGCCCTATGAATTCTTTTGTGAAGAGTTCAACGCTGGTATACCAACATGGTCAATTGGCCGGAAGTTCAACGCCGGTAAAGACGTACCTTCAGATGATACCGGGACGACTTATTTGCCTGAGCTTCGTCTTCCCTTGATGCTCGGTATTTTTGGGTCTGCTTTTTGCGCAACGTTGTCCCATTACTACCAAGAAGTCAAGCCTTTGGTAAAGGGGTTGACTGGCTTTGGAGGCCTGGACGAGATGATTGAGACGAGGAATGAAGACCTCAGCAAAGTCCATCCAATTGACCCAGCGTCAATTCCAAATTTTATTTATGGCATGGAAGGCCAATTGCCGGAAACTACGCCAGACAATATCTATAAAAACACACATTTGCAACTTATGGATGCTGGAATGTCAAACAATCTACCAATATATCCTCTACTTCGGCCTGGAAGAGATGTAGATATTTTGATTGCCTTTGATGCTTCTGCGGATATCAAGACCCAAAATTGGTTGTCAGTAGCAGATGGTTATGCAAAACAACGAGGAATTAAGGGGTGGCCACTTGGTGTTGGTTGGCCTAAACCATCAACTTCACCGGAAAAAGCTGCTAAAGAACTGGATGAAGCTGAATCTAGTACAGCAGCTGAAGCGAATTCAAAATTGAATGAAGCAAAGCAAGAACAAATTATAGATGCCGCGCAGTCTGTGGAGGGTCCCAAGCCCAGCCAGGAAGAGATCAGTGATCTCGGTTATTGCACAGGTAAGCATATTTCTAGTTTTCATTCAATTGTGAATTTGGAACATCCATTCCTGTGTCCTGAAAAACAACTCGCACAACCGGATTTATGTTGCCTGAGTTCTCCCAGGAGAGTTGGGGCACTTGTAGAAGGGCAAGTGCATTGAAACTACAGTCACAAATTTCCTGCGACCTCTGGTGGAGGACTCCCGAGCCGAGCTTCCGCACTGTTTCTGAGGTCCTAGAAGTCCTTTCATAACAGCAAACTAATCCAAAGATTTTGCCAAACAGTATGGGTAGGGACAACCCAAGAACGAACATCATCCACAGAAGATGTTCCCTCCAAAGCCGTCCAAGAAGACTGGGAACTCATGCAACCAGACGCCGGCATCGCCGTCGTCTATTTCCCCTTCATGAGCAACCCCAAAGTAGAAGGCGTTGATCCTGTAACCAGCGATTACATGAGTACCTGGAATTTCGTATACACGGCAGAGGACATTGATAAAGTTGTGGCACTTGCCAGATCCAACTTTGAGGAGGGAGAAGAACAGACTAGACGTTGTGTCAGAGCTGTTTATGAGCGAAAGAAGAAGAAGAGGGAAGAGCACGAGAAGGCGGAGAGAGAGGCTAGATGGCGGAGGAAGGTTAGATTGGGTATAGTGGGAAAGAAGGGAGAGGGAGATCATTTCCATTTGACTTGAAACCCACCCATTCTTTGTTTCTGACGGATGCAGGTACTAAACCTGTCGTCGACCGGCGTGTATGGCATTGGACTACCATCAGACGATCTAACGAATGCAGGAGAGGGATCTGGATTCGAGACTAGATGGATTTTTCTGGTTAGACGAAAGCTGCGGGGCGACCCAGAGTGCCAAAAGTCCGCCGCTACTGAAAAAGGGCTTGCCGTCAACATTTTTGGTGTTGCGGTCTCGAACTTTAATAGAAATGGTGACGTTTAACGCAGGAGAGCAGAGCTACGAGCATCTGGGAACCATGACATCGGTACTGGGGATGTGTACTTCGTACATCATACATCATTCCTTGGTTGAGAATGTCAACGATTTTAAATAGTCAATGATGAGCTTTTTTCTCCTATTTCAAGGCTGTGTGCGCTGCACATCTTTTGTCGTGGATCAGGGTCGTGCTTGTAAGTTTTTCTTTGCCCTTCCCTTCCCCTCCCCACACGGGATACGGGCGATCATCTCTTTGGGATGATGTGATCGGATCTTGGAAGCAAGCCAGCCCGACCCGAAAAAGGGGGTTCATGCACATCTCATTCAACAGCCCGCTTGTTCCGAGGTTTTCGTATTTTTTTTTAGGTACGGAAGCTAAGCTTGCTGGCTCGTACGAGGGAATCCACTTGTGCCAATGAGTCGTGAGAAAGATTTCGTCAAGGTTTCCCGTCAATTTTGACTGTGCAGGTTGCGGGTAGGGCAGGCTGTTTGTTCCTGTGAGATATTTGCCGAGTGAGGAGGTGGGAGGATTGTATGTGAGGGTGAATGTGGCAAGTATGAGGTGATTTACAAGGTCTGGGGTCGACAGCACCGTACCTGACTAGAATAAGACTTGTATGGTGAATTGAATTATTGGCACAGAGATGAGCTAGATATGCATCACTCCGAAGCCCCATCCATGGCAAAAAGCAATACTGATTGACGAAGAGAATTTTGAACAAACCGTGCTTTGCATTCCTAGCAAATATTGACATGCCATGATGCCATGTATTTCACGCTCGGCCCTCGGTGTCTCTTGGATGACGACGGAGCAGAGAATTGTGGATGTTTGCATGAGTTGAAGTCGTATTTTGGTTCATTAGCAGATGTGTTGTCGAACGCGGTGTGAAAGGTGTTTGTGAGAGTTGCATTGCAGACCGCATTATCTACAAACAAACTCGCGTAGGTTGGGTTTGGCAAGTCTGAATTCATGTTGATTGCGTAGTCTAGACGAATATGAGGTACGCCCTCGGATCTCGTCTGACTAGATTGAGGTGTTGGAGTGAGAAGGATACAAGTACAAAGCCTCCTCAGCCGCTTCTAGCTGTGTTTTTGTTATCTCAATTCTTTCAAGACTAGAAAGAAAGAACTTGGACCTCTCCTCTGGGTTCTCCTCCACCAGCCAAGCCACCGCCCCTTGTCTGTCTTTCCTTCCTCGCTCGAATTGGCCGTATCGGCAGACCGCTCTTGTACAAAGCCTGTATAAGCCCCATACAAATGGATTGATCCATGCAACAGCTCTCTGCACCTGCTCCACACTTCGGATCTTGCCCTTGCGCCTTCACCACCACTGCACCAGCCATATATATAGCCTCCTTTCCCTCCCAAAAGGCTGGACAATGGAAGTGCTGCCGGTTGCGTGAGTTTTTATTGTTGAAGAAAAGCTGTGCAACCATCACATCACAATCATTTAATCTACCTACACTCACTCATTCGATTCAATAAACAATTAAATAACCCAACCCAGAACCTTCGAACCGGAATTCGCCCCTCCACCCAGAACGAATTCCAACCATCAGCCGCCCATATTGATTTTTGCTTTTGCTTTGCATGTTAATGGAGTCCCTGGGAATGCCGGAGAAGAAGTGTTAATAAAAAGGAGCTGGAAACCCTCGTTCATCTTTGCATCGCCCTCTTCCGAAAACTTGTTGTTTGCGAGAGCTTCAACTAGTCACAACAAAGGGAATTAGTTTCCTACATGCACGAGAATACGACTCAAGCCTTGTCTTCATAAAAGTCCTTTGACTTTCGCTCTTTCATTTGCCAATTCAGAAAATACATATCATGGATTCAATGACACCACCCCGAGCTTCGCGATCACGAAGTTCTTCGCTGGACTCGGAATTCGACGAAGCCTACTTCTTCAAAACCTACGTCCCCCTCTCGAATCTCCCGACCCCGCCATTATCTTCCCACTCCACCACCCACGCCGAATCTGCAGAAGCACGTCTCGCAGTCGGTGAGAATCTGGATCCGGATCTCTTGGGTATGTTAGCTTCCCCGGATTTTCAATCTACGGTTAAAAGAGGGAAATCAAAAATTGGCAACCAGAAGAAAGCATAGGCTAATGATATATATTCGCACCAATCTCAGGTCCCGCAACGCACCTCACAAACCTCATACCCTCCTCGACCTCCCTAACCACCTCGTCCGTTCCGCTCGTCCATTCCATCCTCACGCGTGCGGAGCTCCCGCTGGAAACGATCGCTTTAGCAGTGTGCATCCTCGACTCCCTGAATTCCCGCTTCGCACTCGCATGGCGTCAGGGTCTCCCACTTAGTGCGCCATATCCGCCCTTACCATTTGGACAGTTCGACGATGAGAGGGAGGAGAAGCAACACATTGACTCGGTGCATCCGGAACTTATTGTTCTCGCTGCTCTCGCTTTGGCGGTGAAATTTTTGGATGATAGACAGCAGAGTACGCGACGACATGCTAGTTTTTGGGGCAAGGACCTGTGGACTTGGGATCAGGTTAATTTTACGCAGAGGGTGATTTTGGAGAATTTGGGGTATAGGTTGCTACCGCTTTGGGAGGAGGGGATTATTGGGGAGGCGCTGGGGGATATGAAGAGGGCTGGGGGACAGTCTTCTTCCGTTTGTGAGAACTGGGATGGGGAGACTTGTTATTCGGGGAGTTTTGGAAGTCAGAGGAATGGTGATGGTGGTCACGGGAGGAATATGAGTACGGGAAAGGCTGTAAGGGGAACGGGTCGAATGATTACGCCAGCTGAAACCCCCAAGGTTGAGAATTCGAGAGGGACAAGGGATGTTTCTTATGAAACCAAGGTTGCTTTTCGACAGAGCGAGAGCGCGAGGGAGTTTCGACTGACGAATCACGAGAGTGACGGTGTCGAGGAGCCATTTCCGGTTTATGAAGACCCTATGATTATGGGTATGGAGTACAGAATGAGATGATGAGTTTGAATGGACGAAAATTGGGATTCAATTTTTGCGATAGGGGCGCGACTGGATTGGGACATGGCTTTTTTTTTATGCATAGCGTTCTGGCGTTTTATACCACAGTCTGTCTCTCTGGGAACTCGGGACGAGTTTACAATTACCTAATGAATAATACCTACTTTCCTCTCACTCTTTTTTTCTCGTCTACATATCTTCCGTTTTTAATCCGCCTGTGAAATTTCCCTCGTGTAGGTTCGCGGTAGATATTATAGGTAGAAGTGGAAGTTAATCATAGCTGCCTACTCAGTTATTCCAGCTCTGGTTAACAATTTCAAAATAAATACTCCAGATGATTAGAAGTCTCCTGAATCGACGGAATAACTAACTTCAACTATCCTACACTGTTACAGCAACAAGGGGTAGGCACGCAAGTACGTCTACGCCGTTGTTATTCAACTACAGCCAAGTATAGGTTGTTAGTTCAAAGTAATTGGATACCTTTAATTAGATTAACGGAAAGGTTTACATCCAAAACTCCTAGATTAAAAACTAGTTTAGGTAGAATTTGTTCTAGGAAGTGACTTTGTTTGGTTTTCTGAGAGGGCTGTGTATTTATCTAGGTATACTGGTTTTTCTTGTGAAATAGAGCAATAGTCGGACTTGAATAAAGTCAGGAGTAGATTGGATTAAATCTAGTACTATATATAACTTATAGAATTTACTAGACTGAAGGTTTCCTTGAACAAATCCAATAAATCTGCCTCCGTCATGAAATGAAATGACAACCTATCTATACTGCCATAGGAAATATCATGTACTGAAAGACTCACATCCCCATCCATCAAAATCCAAGGTAAGGCCGTTATTCACGACTTTTCAACCTTGTAGGCGCAAATTACAAACCCTTTCCCTCAGTACCTCACTTTGCTGCTATGTTGCCTGAGTGTTTGGTCGGCGACGAAGTGAGGTTGCACTAGGGAGAGGTACCAACAGTGTTGAGCGGTTGCCTTTTTTGGCTTCTGCTGGGATTAGGGATACCAATTTGTTCGTTTCCTTGTCTAGAACTTTTTCGCGGTGTTGGAGAATGCAGTCGGTTGCGAATTATTTTTCTTCTCGTTGGAGTCGCAAAGAAAAAGCGTCATTCGAAGGGACAGACAGTTGCGACTTGAACAACCTCAGCTGTGCAGGTCAGCTTGGAGTGATTCTACTGTTACCATCGACAGACCAGAATCAGGCCTGGCTAGATTTAGATTTCTGAGCGGCTGCAGAAATATAAGTTCTAAATTTAAAATAAAAACCATCAGGGATGAAACATGCTTCGGTGTGATTACCCCAGAAAAGACAAGCGAAGCTAGGCCGATGACGTTGTTGGCGTTGGGTTGGTTGGTCTCTCCACTTGCACCGTTCATCTGATCCAGATCTACAAGTACGCCCAGAAAGCCTCAACCTCGAACACAAACTTTCTTCTCACTTGTTTTTCTTGAACGCCCTTCTTTTTAATTACGAAAAAACAGAATATTTAGGGCAAATATGGCTTCGATATTACGGCAGATTGTTGCCGGACCTAGGTCGAGACATCCTGAGGCGGGGTTGGATTTGTGTTATGGTATGTTGCTTTTGCCATTTTTTCTTGAAGCTCTTCTGCGCTACAACTGGGCTTCTGGAATATACTCAAGGTTCTTATACTGATTATTGGCTACAGTTACAGATCAAATCATCGCTACCTCCGGCCCTTCTGGAACCTACCCCCAACGCGCGTACAGAAACCCCCTCCACTCACTCGTCAAGTTCCTAGATTACAAACATGGGGAAGACTGGGCAATCTGGGAATTTCGAGCAGAAGGAACAGGATATCCAGACTCAGAGGTGTATGGAAGGGTATGGCATTACCCATGGCCGGATCACCATCCCCCTCCCTTCAGACTAGTGCCGATGATTATGGGAGGCATGCGGAATTGGCTGAATGAAGAGGGGAAGGATGGGAAGAAGAGGGTTGTGGTTGTGCATTGCAAGGCAGGCAAGGGGAGAAGTGGCACGATGGCTTGTTCGTATCTGATCTCGGAGTGTGGGTGGGATCCTGCTGAGGCTCTGGCGCGGTTCACGGAGAGGAGGATGAGACCTGGGTTTGGACAGGGAGTTTCGATACCGAGTCAACTGAGGTGGGTGGGCTATGTGGAAAGGTGGACGAAATCGAATAAGATATATGTCGAGAGGCAAATTGAAATTATGGAGGTCCATGTTTGGGGACTGAGAGAGGGTGTTAAGGTTCAGGTGGAGGGTTATGTCGACGAGGGAAAGACCATAAAGCTCTTCCACGTTTTCACCAAGAAGGAGAGAGTTATCGTGGAGGGAAATGCTCCTGGAGGCGGAGGGGTTAAGGATATGATTTCTGATATGGCGGGATTTCAAAACGAGGCTAAGATTGGAAAGTCGAAAACCAGTGATCAGTTGGATCTCGATGATATCAAGAAACCCACCTCTACCAAAACCACACCACCTCAAGTCGATGGATCAAGTACTAGCACCATGCCTACACCCTGGAAGAGCAACGAGAAACTCAACACACCAGAAAAGAAGGACAGCACCACATCTGTGGACTCGACCGGATCAGAATCAGGTGGCAATGCCGTCATTTTCAAACCCTCAACTCGTGTTATCCTACCTACCTCTGATATCAACATTGATTTCGAGAGAAGGAATAAAGCCTCTTTGGGATGGACAATGGTTACTGCGGTGGCTCACGTATGGTTCAACACATATTTTGAAGGCCGCGGTCCAGAACAAAACGGGAAGCCTGATGAAAATGGTGTTTTCGAAATTGACTGGGATAAAATGGATGGTATCAAGGGAAGTAGTAGAAAGGGAACACGAGCATTTGATAAACTGGCTGTGGTTTGGAAAGTGTATACTCCGCCTGGACAAGAAGTCAAGGAAGAAGAGATCCATGAACCTGGTATCAATAGCCCTGTTCCCCAAATGGCTCCAGCGGATTGGAAGGGAGGGAATGAAACTTCACCTGGGCTTGGAAAGGACCTGGGATTGAGAACCGAGAGTCCTGCTAGTGCTGAAGTTAGCAAAGCAAGCAGCGAGAAAAGTGCTGCAAATGGGGAAAGTGATTCGGAGGATGGCGTCAAGACATGTGGACCGAATGGGGAGGAGGTAGATGTCGATGTCGATGAGTTACCATCGGAAAGGGAAGTCTGTGGAAGTGCCTCGGATCCTGCACTTCCAACAGAGAACGCCGGTTTTGATACTGCTACTTCAACAACTCCTCAACGGGCTGCCACAACGGGCCAACAAGAGGGTGCGTGAGTTACTTGTATTTTTTTGAGGGTTTGAAATAAGAATCTAGCTAATCAAGGTGTAGTAATACCGTCAAACCCCCAGCAGATCTCTCGGAACTCATAGGAGGGGTTTCCCAAATTTCCACGGGGGACCTTCCAGGTGGTGTTCCCCAGAATGAGATGAAGAATGCTCATGAGCATGGACTCGGACATATACAGGCTGCGAAGAAGCTTGTAAACTCTTCGTAATCTGAGCATTATGTTGACCCCGTAATACTTTACTTTGGCCGTTGATTTGATTTTTTTAGATTCCTCAAGGGGAGGTGGGAACTATAGATGATACCAGCGTAGGCGTTGCTTTTTGATGAGAACATTGAGAATTGTTTGTGGTTTTGGAAGAGGGTGTACGATAGTTTTTCTTTTATGACGTGATGCCGATTTAACATACCTTCCTCGTTCTCTAATATTTTGACTTTTCTAGAGCTTCTCGAAGCTTTATTTTTGCACAATTGATAAGTCTTAGTTGTTCTAATTCAACCTGAGAATGACAATCACATGACGAATCTTTGCTTTAAAGTAGTGCCTTATATATAAGGAATCAGGTAGCTACGCTTTTGAAGCTCTCCAGCAATCTTGCGACAACTTCCCTATCTCAATTGGCAACAGATAATGCTTGCAAGATGCCTCCAAAAAAGAAAGGCAAAGGCGTCGCAAGGGCAGCCTCAACACCGGTTGCAGATGATGATACAGTGATGCTAGACTCTCCACAACCGCAACCAGTCGATCAGACACCCAAACCCACCCCCGATATTCTGAAGGACCCTTGGACCGACGAGCAAGAGACATCGCTTTGCAAGGGAATTATCCGATGGAAACCCGCAGGTCGGTCGCCTTCAAAGTCTTCTGCGAAAGTCTATTAATGAAATACCAGGCATGCACAAGCATTTCCGAATGATCGCAATATCTGAACACCTCCGCAACCATGGCTACGACCCCACCATCGAGAAACACACGCGCATCCCTGGTATATGGGAGAAACTTCGAACGATGTATAACTTGGACATCATAGACAAACAAGAAAACTCGTTCGATTACGAGGACGGCGATGATAAATTCTTCGAGTTCAAACTCCCCGAGGAGGAATATGAGGAAGCTATGTTCATGAAGGGGAAATTAAATCCAAGTGAGGCTTCTTCTTCGCCGCCTAGGATGGAACGTTCGCCTTCTTTGCCACCGGTTAGGAAGAGGAAGAGGGGTGATACGGCAACGAGAAATCGAGCGAGTACGGTGGAGGATACAGACGAACCGAGGACATCCAGGACTAGTTCTCCAGCTGCCACGGGGAAGGCGACGAGGAAGGGGAAGGGTACGAATAGGAGTATGGGGCGGGTGAAGGCGGAGAGTAGTGAAAGGGCCGCGAGTAAGGATACTACGATGGATGAAGAGACCGAAGAGGGAGGAGAAGAGGAAGAAGAGGACGAGGATCGCGAATCTTCTCCTAATCCAAAGCCGACGAGTAAATCGACTTCGAAGGCGAAATCTGGAACACCATCAAAGACCGCAGGAGTTGCTCCTAGGAAGAGCAAACGGAAGAGATAGGCTTTCGAGGGTGTAGCAAAATGAACGGGATTTCTAGTACATTCATTGGACTTTGCAAGGGGCCTCTTCACCGAAACTCCAAAGTGCCACTCGACTTTGGAACGACTGGCCATGGTGGAATTATGCTGGAGGATGAATACATCGGCATCTTCACATGCATTGTATCAAAACTGTTAAAGTAGGAGATACGGCAATGCAAAAAGAGCATGGCTAGAGAGATACGCGGAGAAGCAGCTCCTCGGAACTGTGCCTGTATCCAGCAATTGTATGAATTGATTGCAGATGGACGAAGACTGAGGATGCCATTGGGCCTTTTCGCGTGGTTTGGTCAAGTGGTGCCCAACATTGGATCACGTAGCTCTTCGTGTTTGTTATTGGCTGATCATATTGCGGGTTCTTCTGCCAACAGTTGAACAGTCATCAACTCTCAGTAGTAAAATCGAGGCACCTTCTTCGTCACAACGCATTGTTTTATATTTTCAACCGTGAGAATTAAACAAAGAGCTGCAGTGAAGTCTGGTTCCAACAAGTGACTAGAACAATAAGACCATTTGGGGAAAATCCAGGCAGTTAGAGGACGAGAACTACCACTTTAGAGGGATCCGCGAGGAACTTCTAGAATTTGGCGAGGGAAAGACACGAGTTATACACGAGGTGCTCGCGCCAAGAGAAAGGTGGCGATCTTCAAGTGATCGTATTTCTACCAAATATTTCATACGCGAATATCGCCAGAGAAAGAGAGATTTCATAAGCGACATGAAACTTTTCTCCTCTCCTGCGCAGGTACAAGAGTTCCCCTCTTCACAAGCATGAAACAGGCGCGCTGTTTGCCTTCAAGACCCCTAAACACATAATAAGAAAACAATACTTTTATACTTCCCCACACCGAAAATACCAAATAGCAACGGTCACCAGCCACGAAGCGCGTCTGTTGGTGTGAGTTTCGCGTGGCCTCGACCAGCCTCCTCACCGCTCATTGGCGCATTTCAACCTCATGCATGACTGCTCCCCTTGTCACCTCTTCCGTCCCCTCTTTAGCCGATGCAAGCTCTCCACTTGAGCTGCATCTCTCTGCATCTCTCCACAAGTGTTTCGTTTCAAGAGTTGTTCATTGGGCTGCGAAGATGCAGAGCGAGAGTCAGGCACAATAGCTGCAAGTGAGCTGCGCCACCTCGATATGCATCTAAGCTGCTTCGATCCAGTAGACGCGAGAGAATGGGGAAACACGTATCGTGCCCTTTTCGCGTTTTCTGGAGGACTCAAGAAAGATGGACTGCTGGTGTGTGTTGTGCATGTGCATACAGCGGTAATACAAGAGAAAAATGGATGAGTGAGTCACAGAGGCTGGTCAGGTGATTTAGTGATTGCAAGAGAGAGAGGGAGGACTATGAGGCATTTTTATCTGATATATGGCTGTGAGAAGGGCCTGAGGTGACTCTTTTTCTTTCTCTTCATTTCTTGTTTTATAACGGTTTTTTTCGTGGTGGTTCTTGTATGACTTTGCTGTGAGATAAGACGGATGAACACCAACTCATATCTCATAACACCCTCTGCTATCACTACACTGCAACGTACATACTTCTACATTCCATTGGACCAATCCAATTCAAACACAAATTCAAATCTTGTCGATACTTCCCAAGTTCAACAAATCAACTTCTTGTCGATATCTTGCCGCGCCTTAGTCCAGTACTGCTATAGTCCCTCTACCTTTCCCAACGATATGCGCAAGTTATGGCCGTCTCTAGCCCAAGATTCGTCAACCTCTGGCGGGACGACAACATCCGTTCAGTCCTCCTCTCACATCTTGACACCAGTACAATTTGCGCTTTGCGCCTCACAAATACCAAATGTTGCGATTATACAACCCGAGACCTTTTCAAGAGAACCCGCTTGACCTTTACCCCAAGCTCGCTTACTCGACCTTCTCGGGTCGAGGCACTCTCAAGAATCGGTCCTTATATCGAACACCTAACCTTCTCCATGCCACATACACCGGAGACCTTCCTACCACCACTACTCAATCCGACAAATGGCCATGAAGTCAACTTTTTATATACCCCTCACACCACCACAACTTCCGTCATTGCAAGACCGAAATATGGATCTCCGGAACTTGGGGATTTGTTGACACAACAATACCCTCCCATCTTCCATGCTGCGACAAATGTCCCGGCTTTCATCAGTGCCATGGGCAAGATGTACAACTTGAGACATCTCACCATTTCCTGTCCAGGACAAGATCCTGCTCAGAGATACAGACGTGATTGTGTGGACTACGCACTTATCAGTCTTCGAATCGCCATTGAGCGATCACCCCTTATTCGCTTGGAGAAGTTGAGTCTCAGCCACATCCATGCTGCAGGTCTGCAGTATCTTCGTCACATGCCAGGGTATGGGAGTACCCCCTCTGCAGGTCGAAGGTGGAAGCAGATCAAGAAACTCAACATTGTCATGGACTCTTGGGATTTCCAAGGTTCGAGACCGGGTTTGGATCATCTCAAGATACTTGATGATTATGTCCGAAACTTTTCAGAGGGACTTGAGAAGATCAGCTTTGGGTGGAATGGCAGGAAGGGCCCTTGTCCATTGACGTTGTTCACTGATCCCCTATTCGCACCTCCAAGAAAAACAGCAAAGTTATTTGCGGAGGTCACCTCCCCCATGTCTCCTTTGCCTGAAGCACCAAGACGGCAGGCGATGCACTTCCCAAAGCTTCGGTACATGCAAGTCCGTAATGCTTCAATGTCTTCCGACCAAGTCGCCGACTTCATCTTGGAACATCGACGCACGGTCAAGGAATTCGACTTTGAGAATGTCTTCCTGATTAATGGTGGTGTGTGGGAAGATGCTCTGTCTCCATTGACAAGAATTAGCGGGAACGACGAGTGGATGTCTCAACAAAGTTCCTCGGATGTCGATAGCTTCACTCAAAGTCAGGAGGAACTTGATTACCTCGAGGAGCTCGACGAAGTCATCGATACCCTCTCCAGAGGCAACCTCTCCGATAGCAATTCAAATGACTGGCCTTTACGACCAGCGCCCATGGAGACAACTTCCTCGGTCCATGCGACCAAAATCAAGAAGAGAGTCAGGAGACGCAAGCGCAAGCAACATCGCGAACACAAGGAGCCAGAACCAATGCCAGAACCAAAACCTGCACCAAAGCTTCTGAAGAAATCTTCACATGCGCTCCGACCCGCCATTTCTCGCCCCATAATCTCCAACCCCATCCCCATCCCTCCCGTTCCTCCTCTCCCAGATCCATTCGTGGATCTCCTCCCAACAACAACATTTGATCCCAACGCACAAGGCGTGCAAAGAAACCTCTCTCAAGAAGCAGCGAGACAGGAGTTGGCCGATGATCCTGAGAAGCGGATTTCGGCGTTGAAGAAAGCGAAGGAGGCCGTGTTGAGACAGATGGGCAAGGAGTTCTGTGTCAATGAGAGTGTTCAGAGGAAGGGGAGTGTCCGGGGGCTTTTCAAGAATACTTGTTCGAGTGGGTGGAAGAGTAGTGCTATGTTGGGGGGTGGACATGAGAGTCGGACTGCGTTGGTGCCGTTGATGTTTAGTCGGTATTGATAGTGTACTGCTATTGAGGGCGTTGTGGTATGGGTGATGACGGATTTAGTTATGAGTAATGAATTATGCTTGTGTTTTGAATGTTTTGTCTTCTTGATTTGGTTCTGAAAGTGATCACTTCAAATTCTTTTGTTTAGTGATTTAACAGTATATCTTCTCACCCTCCTCGGGATGGATATTAAAAGCTGCAAGCCTACTTCGCTTGCTGTTCCACTGTCTTTGGGATGGAATTTCCAACATTGTGTATGGCGAGCTATTCTCTCAAGACCGGTTGTGGTGGAGCGAAAAACAAGTAGAGCCATGGCTCAAAGGAGCTCTGTTATTACTCGTCGCAACTTTTAATAACCTTACTTGAATATTCTGGTTGGGTTGGCTAATTTTGTTTATTAAATCAAATCCATAAAATTGCTTTCACCTATTTGTAAAATCTAAAGATCTCTTAACTTTGTTGAATCATGAAAGAAGTAACCCTCGCGGTGGTCGAGAAACGCGCAGTAAATCGTCCCTGCCTATTTCTATAGTTTATTATACCGCTTAGCTGAGTCGGATTGAACTATTCAAGAGAAAATCCGTCCTCACTAAAGAGCACAACGAAGCTAAATTGTTTTAAAAGGGTGGAATAATGTTCAAGATAGACAGGAATGAACCTACTATTTACTATCCCTTCTTTTGTCTTTTGGAGTACTTCCCCCCCCCCCCCTTGAACTATCTTCCCCATGACTTACCTGTTCTCGATTTCTGAATTCAACCTATGGTTGCTGTAACTAAGACATTGCTTTCAAGGTTGGAAGTTGACGAGATTCCGTCAAAGTCCTAAATTTCTGTCAAAAAATGTGGGCGACGGCGTAGATATCGTCAATGCCCAGACTTTCTTGCAGGATGCGGCTTCAGGGGGCTGCTGAGCTGATGGTGGGGTAGCCTTGGTATTACCACAGAACATGTTGTAGCATACCTAGAAAACCCGCGGATTGCTTGACTCACACGGCGTAATTAGACAAATCTTCAACGCAAATCTCACCGCTAGAGAGATTATCACCAATCTAAATAATTGCTTTCTTCACTCTTATCACCTTCCCAAATGCTATGCCTATCGGAGAACCCCGCGGTGGGGTTCCGTACCTTGCCAGGTACTTAGGTACTTGGACCGAGGAGTCAATCGTACATATAAATCCACGCTTACCCATATTTGCTGTAAGACGAAGAACTTCCTTAACTTTGATCTGTTGTGCGAGTTGGAACTTTTACGAGCACACGCGGACTAAGATACGTAGCCTGCACATCAACTCACCGTCGCTTCCTTTCTTCCCTACCAAGAGCAATCACAATAACAATAACAACCCAACAAAATGGAAGCCCGAATCAAGAACATCAACTCGTGGCCTTCTGCAATGGCAGATGAAGAATGGGAGGAAGTAGCCGCCGTGATTCCAACCAAAGAAGAGCCTTTCATCAATCAATATGTTTCCGGGCGAGAAGCCCTCATTGCCCAAGAGAAAAAACAGCGAAGTGGTATATCATCCCCCACCTTCTGCCGACTAAGTACAGTACTGATCCTTCAAATCCACAGACTATGCATTCCGTCAATCCCTCTCTCCAATTGCCCAAAAGGCCTGCGACATTGTCCAAAAAATCCGAGACCATGAAGCGGCAACAATATGGAACAGCGGACTCGAGGACATACTCGCCCAAAAGATTGGAGCAAACGTGTATCCCGGGATGATGTTTTCTCTTGCAAAAGAGAGAATGGAGAGCACCAATTTATGGAAGATCATGAAGAAGATGCCAAAGGGAGCTTTGTTGCATGCGCATATGGATGCCATGGTGGAGTTCGATTATCTGTATGGAGTCTTGTTGGACACCCCGGGAATGCATATCTTTTGCGAGACACCTTTGGATACCGATGTTGCTAGAGAAGGTGCTCCCATTAAATTCAGGTTTCAGTTGAAGGACAGAGGTATGTTCCTTTCCTGAAAATGATCTTCGAGTATGTCTGATCGAAACAGTGGATGGCCCCTCGATTTGGAGCCCAGAATATTCTCCTGATACTCCTGTCCTTCTCACAAAAGCCGCGGATGCCTTTCCAAAAGGCAGCAGAGCCGGGTTCATCAGTTGGCTTAAAGACCGTACCACAATCACTAATACCGAGTCAATTGAGCATCACCACGGTGTTGATGCTGTGTGGAGGAAATTCTCTTCTTGCTTTGGAATTCTTAACACTATCATGTTCTATGAACCTATTTTCAGACTTTTCATGCGAAGAATGTTGAAGCAATTACTTGAGGATGGAGTCAAATGGGTAGATTTAAGAATTGCATTTGTCTTCCGTTATTACAAGGAGGGCAAGGAAGAGCCGGAGGACACCTATCATGAGATGTTCCGAGTCTTTGGAGAAGAGATTGAGAATTTCAAGAAGTCCGAGGAAGGCAAAGGCTTCTGGGGTGCGAGAATGATCTGGACTGGTCTTCGTATAATGGACACGAGGAAGATGGTTGAGGATATGGATGCGTGTATCAGCGTCAAACTGGCCTATCCACATCTCATCTCTGGATTCGATCTTGTTGGGCAAGAAGATGCTGGTAGACCTCTGAAGGATGTTCTCCCAGAATTGTTCTGGTTCAAGAAACAATGCGCCCAAGAAGGCGTCAACATTCCCTTCTTTTTCCACGTAAGAACCCATCTTTAATTTTTCTTTATGTGTTTACTTATGATTGATACAGGCCGGAGAAACACTCGGCGATGGAAGTAATACAGACCAAAATCTCTTCGACGCTGTTCTCTTGGGAACACGCAGAATCGGTCACGGCTTCTCTCTTTACAAGCACCCTCTGCTCATCGACATGATCAAAGAGAAGAAGATCCTCGTAGAAAGTTGTCCAATTTCGAACGAAGTCCTTCGTCTCTGCGCATCAATCATGTCCCACCCACTACCAGCACTCCTGGCTCGCGGAGTCGCATGCTCACTGTGCAACGACGACCCCGCCATCCTTGGACAAGATACGTCGGGCATGACTCATGATTTCTGGCAATGTGTACAAGGTTGGGAGAATCTCGGTCTCGCAGGACTTGGATCACTAGCAGAGAACAGTGTGAGATGGGCGGCTTTCGAGGATGAGAGCAATTCCGAGTGGGTGCAGGGCATCAAAGATGCTACTTTGGGGTCTGGGATGAGGGCTGAGAAGATGAAGGAGTGGTCTATTGAGTGGGAGCAGTTCTGCTTGTGGATTGTTACTGAGTTTGGTGATGACGAGGAGTAGAGGAGTAGGTTTGAAGGGGGGGAGGCGGTGTGATTTTGGGGTGGGGGTACTTGGTAGTTGGGAGGTGTAGAAGGCGTTCAACAACAAAAGGGGGTATAACTGGGTTGCATCTAATCTCAACATTAGCGTTTACATATTTGATTTAGGAGAAGAAGATTTAGCTGAGACTTGTGCCTCTTAAAAAGACACTCACTAACTCAAAGTATTTTGTAATCTAAATGGAGAGGAAGGAAGAGGACCATTGAAAGAGACAAAAAGAACCTGCTACTCTCACTGTATCAGATTATCTAGTGACCTACTCGAGTAGGGTGAAATTGTTCTAGAACAAACTCACTAAGTTTTACTAAGAGTATTCGTGGCGGTGTAACTGTTGTCTGGGTGAAGTGAATACCGGTTGCACAGCAAGCCACTGCTGAAGCCACGGCAACCAACCTGGAAGGCAACCACAGAAGTTACATTGTGTAACATTGGTAATACTCTTGTATTATGTATAAGTAACAAATGCTCAATGAAGTATAAAATACTTTCTAAGCTCTGCTCGTACTTTGTTCACGTGAATGTCATGGATGATTTCTTATCGATAGGTAGGGCCCACTCTTATGGCATGCTTGAGGTGACTTGACTTGGGATGCCTTGTGACTGCGGTTGCACTGCAACAACAACACCACGACTTGTGAATAAAAGTATGTGTTGTTGGGCTTGCCTGCCCTTGCCAAAGACGCCATCCCCAAAGTCGCTTTGGACTGTACATTTTCTCACAACCTTTCCCTAATAATGAAACTCACGCCGGGTATATCGATATCAATATCGCACCGCCATCGCTTGATACTGTACACGAGTTTATCTGGATCAGGAGGCAACACACCGAGAACATCTGCAGCTTTTGACACCCGACCCGCTCTTTCGGTACATTGGCTGTAAGCCTCGTACATCAGATCGCTTCCTGTGGCACTTCTATCCTCTGACAGGTCTGCAACTGCAAACGCAAACATGGCTTCCTACTTCCCCAGCATAGGACTTCCCAGCATCTTCAGCAAGTTTTTCTTGCAGAAGCGGCTGCTCTCATATGCCCTCTCCCGGCTGGAGATATTCGAAACCGACCATCTTGATTTGGAGAACCTGGATATTGCCTGGGGAAAGAAGAGCACCTTTGAATTCCGTGATGTGGGGTTACGCTTGAAGGTACTGATTGTTCCCCCCTCCGCCCACCCCTCCGCCAACCCCCACGGGAAGCCCTGCGGGCCTTTTAAATTATATTCTTCTAACTGATGGGACAATAGAAACTGGAAACCCTCCTGCAGCTTCCTCCCTCATTCGAAGTTAAGAAAGCCCGCGTGCTTTTATTACGCCTTACCATACCGGTCGATATATACGCAAGCCCCATACAGGTGGACGTGGATGGTGTTGAATGCCAGCTACGATTTCGGTCAAAGTCAGAGAAGGGTACATCACATACAAACCGTGACCGAAGAAGAAAGCGACCACAGAGGAAGGAAGCTGGGCCAGGGGAGAGAAGAGGCTCGGATTATGCAGAGGATGACGATGTGGAGCCCGCGATTCCCACTGCTGCCGACTTGGCCCAGTCGTTTTTACAAGCAAGACCAGAGGAGGAGAGGGCGGAATTAGAGGCTGCTATCTTGTCAGAGACTCAAGATTTTGATTCGGGTTCTGTTCTTAGCGACGATGGGGAATTTCAGGTCGGAACCGGCGAGCCTATAACACTTCCAGCAGTCATTGTGGGATTTTTACAAGGTATCATCGATCGATTACAAGTACGGATACATGGGATAGTTCTCAATCTGGAACTGGAAATTCCCAATGATTCGTTAAGATCCCCAATCACCGATTCTGTAGACCCCGTTACAGTCCAACTACGGATCGAAGACATTGATATTGAAGGAGTCACGCAAGCTTTGCAAAGCCCGGATACCAACAACCAGCAGAAACAAAACTTGCCATACAAGGATGGCAAGCGTCTCATTTCACTATCCAATATACGAGGTACTCTTATTTCCGAAGCAAACCTGTTCTCTAGCTTAGCACAGTCATCTGCCATGTCATCTCCATCCGCAGCCCATTCTGATGTTTCGGAAGGGAAATCCTCACTGCATCGATCGTCAGATAGCCACGAGGGAACTGACAAGGCATTTGAAGGAGGTTCGGAGGGCAGGGAGTCCATAGCATCTCTCCAGGGACTATCCACTCCTTCTATTCCTAAACATTTGAGCGGGCTACGATCTCCCCGGGACTCTGTCGTTGTTAGTGAAGGTGGCCGTTTTGATGATGCATCGGAAGGAGGGTCAAACATGTCGGGGAGTATCCGGGATAGCATCAGTGATGTAGGGGAGAGTGTGTTGCAAAACTCCGCATACTTTGGCCAACTTACCGAAAGCGAATACCAAGGGGAAGAAGAAACAGAAGCAAGGCGACCTTTGTTACTTTCGCACGGTTTCCGGGACAGTCAGTCTCCATCTTCGACCCCGAGAGCCTCAATGATCATCCAACCACCCGATGATCGTGAAAGCAGTGGATATGGCTCGCCCAGCGGGTCGCCGGACAGTTCGATGCAACATTCCACTTTGTTCCCAGCAAGACCCTACTCCAGATTCTCAGAATCTCGTCTTTCTCAGTCTCAATCTCAGATTCCAGAGGAGACGGATTTGGCACGTCTGCGGCAATATTCAACTTCTGAACATGCCTTGGAGGCTAGTCAATCTTCTATTGGCAGTGGGGTCAGCGAAGAGGATGAAGATTCGAATTCTGAGGGTGAAGATCTCACCCAATCAAAAATGTTCAACCACGAAGATGCTGAGAGTTTGTATCTGAGTGCCATCTCACATTCTCCCTCGGTCCATATTCCTGGTGGCTGGACAGAGTCAAAAGATGAGAACGATGACGAGTCTTCAATCTCAAGAAGCCAGTATTTGCCACAGGTTCAAGTCGAGCATTTAGACAACCTGGAGCACGCACGCCAACATTCCCCTCTTGATCAGTCAAACGCTTCTATCGCCGATTCCGTTCGAACCGCGAAATCTTCTGCATCCACTCACTTCGATGCGAACCAAACGATGGCTTCGGTGCCGCAGCTCTCTAGTGGTGTCTCTGAACTGTCAACTACTTCATCGGAAAGATATGGTAAATTGACAAAAACAATCCTCTCTCTAGATAGAGTAGACATATATGTACCTGCACTCAACCAAGATGCTTCGGTAGGCGCAAATTTGAGTGCAAGTGGATTGGCCCAAAGCAGTTTTGAACACGATTTGGAGGATTCCACGTCTATCAATGTCCCCGGCGCATTTTCTGGCCACTTTCCTAAACAAAAGCCACGACCACATTCCCCTTTACCACCAAAAGAGCCCGAAGCGAAACCTCAATCTAAAGACCTTGATGTTGAGGTTGCTATCGGGAATCTATCCACTCAGTTTGACATTTCTGTTGGGAGATTGCTTTTTATGATAATACGTCAATTGCAAGCTGCAATGACCCAATCACCGACACCCACATCAAAGCCAAATGCGAAGCCAGAGTCAAGTAAAGCAGAGTCGAAAAGTGGCAGCTCTAATTTCAAATTGTCTGCTGAAAAAATCGCCATAGCTTTTGTAGAAAGACTCGAAGGAACACTTGGCTCCCATCGCAGTTCAACAGCTGTGGATGCATTACCTGATACCGATGTGCTTCTCCAGACAACCTTGAAGGGTCTTCATATCGCTTCCAAATCTTCGATGTCCTCCTCGAAAACAGCAGTGACCATCCAAAAGTTTGTATTCGGTTACGCAAAAGAGAACATAGTATCTTTTGATTCAGAACTGCAAATGCGCGCTTCTGTGCGTGATTTGAAAGCTGCTGAAGGAATTGATCTTCGCGTGAATGTTATCAAGGACGGTGATGTTACTCGCGTTGAGGCTGTAACGTTACCAATCCATGTAGCTATAGATCTTCAGAGGCTAGATGAGACCTTTAGTTGGTTTGGTGGACTTAGCAGTGTTTTGAATCTGGGCAGCTCGATTGCATCGAACTCAACCATCACCGCAACTAGCCCGGGAAAGCCAAAATCACGCGGTGTACATTTTGAGACGCATACAAAGTACGACGACAAGTTTCAGGTGGCCCAACACAAACCCGAAATTAGAGTTGGTGGTTTCATTCTGGATCTCATAGGAACTGAATGCAGCATTGGAGTCGAGACGTCAGCAGTCAAAATAATAAACCGAGACGATGTTATAGGTGTTTCTGTTCAAGCAATCAGATTATCCGGACCTCATCTGAAGCATTCCCGCAGCCCACCAGCAATCGTTGCCAAAATTACATCAACCCGAATTGATTTTTCCTCAACACCGGAAGAACAAGATTTGAATCGGCTGTTGGCGCTCATAACCCCTTCAAAAACACGGTTTGATTCGGATGATGATATTATGGTTGATACCTTACTACGCCAAAGAAGACAAGGTGCCGTTTTGAGACTCAAGATGGACAACGTTCAGGTCAAAGTGGACAATCTAGACGACCTAAGCCATCTCCCGGAACTGGGAGAAGAGGTATCTAGGTTAGCCACTGTTGCGAAATATTTACCAGACGACGAGCGGCCGGGCCTCCTTTCTCTTATTTCGATTCGAGAATTCGGCGCTGATGTTAACGTCAATGATACTCTCGGTTCTATCAAGTTGGCTTCGACTGATATCGAAGTAGCGCAAATCACCCTCCCTGCCCTCATTGCTCTTAGCCTCAACACCATATCTGTTCACCGCAGTCCGTCCGAAGAACTTATTGGGGCGGCGACAGATGCTCGATTAAGAGAACCCAGTGCGAGATTCCCGGCGATTATGGTCCGAATGATCGGTAATGAGATGGAGCCTGTTGTAAAGTTTCAAGTTTGGAATTTAAAGGTCGAGTACCGAGTCCCAACTCTCATGACTATTCTCGGACTTGTGGATGGAGCAACTGCACAAGATATGTCAGCGAGCATGGCTGCTTCTGTCGCGACATTGACAGACTTCGCACGAACACGGTCTCCTCAAGCGACACGAAAACCTCTACGCTCTGACTCGCCGACGTCCAAACCGCTCTCGATCAACGTTGGTATGCGAGATTGCATTCTGGGTCTCAATCCTCTAGGTCTACCATCCAAACTGCTGGTTTGCTTGACAGAGGCACAGATGACCGCTTCTGTTCCTAAGGACAAGAAAACTTCTGCAACTGTGAACATAACCAAGGCATACATTCTCGTCATTGATAACATCGCGAATATAATTTCAGGCGATCTCACTAATCGGCCCAAACGAAACTCTGGTAGCAATCAGACGTCAGATCTCTGTACAATGGGATTTGTGTCTGTCGGCGAGATTTCTTCTGCCAAGGCTGTTTTGATGGTGTCAGCCGATACAGACGGCGAACAATGCATCGATGTAGAGCTCCGAGATGACCTATTTGTGCTCGAGTCTTGCGCAGATTCCACACAGACTTTGCTCGCCATCCTAGGCGCTCTTGCACCTCCGTCAATTCCAAGCCAGGAGAAAAAGTATCGCACAAAGGTTATACCAGTTCAGGATTTACTAAAATCTCTGTCAGCAGATGCATTTGGTACAGCAGAAGGCAACTATGATATCGATGAGGATTTTGATTTGGATGACTTTGACCTCGACTCGCAGCTTTATTCAGAAGACGATGACGACGATATTATGGCGGGCCTGGCTATACCGGGAACATCGACGAAATTGAGCAGTCGAGACACCCATGAAGGAGTCCTCGTCAACAGCTTCCAGGATTCACAGGAACCAGAACCAGAGGGAGAGCTGAATTTTGTGGAAAATCATTTTGGTACTGGATCAGTTTTGGAAGGGACTGCACATCGCTGGAACTCCTCTAGGAATACTTACGATCGATCAAGTGCTCCAAAGGTCCGAAAGAGCCCACTCAAAGTCTGTGTTCGAAATGTAAATTTCATATGGAAACTATTCGATGGTTACGATTGGCCGGAGACTAGGAATACAATTACTAGGGCAGTTCAAGACGTGGAGTCAAAGGCCAACGAGAGACGTGAGCGAACCCAGACACTCTCGACTTTCGAACAAGACATTGACGACGACGACGACGATGTGATTGGCGATTTTCTGTTTAATTCGATATATATCGGTGTCCCAGCAAACCGAGATCCTCGTGAACTTGCTGCGGCTATCAGCCATGAGCTGCAACTGCACGACAATCTCACTGAAACAGAATCAATCGCTACCACAACTGTATCATCGGGGACAAGTCGCCAGGGAGGAGTGCGGAGACCCAAACACAAGGGCCTGCGACTTAACAGAAGTAAGCGCCACAAAATCGCTTTTGAGTTGGAGGGTGTCAATATCGACATGGTCACTTTCCCGCCTGGCAGTGGAGAGACTCAAAGCTCAGTAGACGTTCGCGTTCGCGATCTCGTTGTAACCGATCTCATACCAACATCAACTTGGAAATCGTTTGCAACATATATGCAAGAGGCTGGCGAAAGAGAGACTGGCAGCAACATGGTTCATCTCGAAATTCTCAATGTCAAACCTGTGCCTGAACTGGCAGCTGCAGAAATTGTGCTCAGGGCAACCATACTACCGCTCCGTCTACATGTCGATCAGGATGCCCTTGATTTTATTACTCGATTCTTTGAGTTCAAGGATGATTCTGCACCTGTCCGTGCACCACCGTCGCCTGGAGATGTTCCATTCATACAACGAGCTGAAGTTAACTCTGTGGTCGTTAAACTTGACTTCAAACCAAAACGTGTGGACTACGCTGGTCTCCGTTCCGGTCATACCACCGAATTTATGAACTTTTTGATCTTGGACGAGGCCGACATGGTACTTCGCCACACTATCATATATGGTGTCACTGGGTTTGAGAAGCTTGGTAAATGTCTGAACGACATTTGGATGCCGGATATTAAGAAGAACCAACTACCTGGTATCTTGGCCGGACTGGCTCCTGTACGATCCCTTGTTAATGTGGGCGGAGGCATGGGCAAACTTGTTAAAATCCCGCTTCAGGAATACAAGAAGGATGGGAGAATCGTACGGGGCCTCAGCAAAGGTGCACAAGCCTTTGCTAAAACCACTGGTACAGAACTAGTGAAATTAGGAGCCAAATTTGCCATTGGGGTTCAGACTGTACTTCAAGGTGCAGAAGGATTCCTCGGGCCTCCTATGGAAACAAGTGTCAGATTCGAAGATGGGGATTCCGAGGAGGAAACCAAACAGATCAGTCTTTACGCCAACCAACCCGTTGGTGTACTTCAGGGTCTACGAGGTGGATATAGCGGCCTTCGACGAGATCTGCTCACGGCACGTGATGCTATCATTGCGATTCCGACAGAAGTTATGGAGAGTGGGAACGCGGCAGGTGTGTTGAAGGCAGTACGGAAACATGCGCCGGTTGTGATTCTTCGGCCGCCGATTGGGATTGCTAAAGCGGCCGGGAAGACGTTGATGGGTGCAACAAACTCTTTGGATCCGGGAAATCTACAAAGAGCCGATGCTGTAAGTTTGCTTTTGTGTAACCCTCCTTTTCCATATTGGGATACCGCTAATATAGGTGGCTTTCATAGAAATATAAGAAGCATTGATGAAGTTTATGATATTGTTTTGCATAGCGGCTGTTTTTTAACACTTTTGCTCGCTTCTCTGGGCCTGAACCTTTTTTTTTCTTGCATTCAGATTGGAGTTGCATTAGCACACACACATTCATCGTCGTCTATTTTTTGCCTTGTCGCAGGGCGTTTCGGTTTGTGATGAGGGATTCATAGGATGGGATTGAAAGAAAGGGTCTAGGGCATTAGATTGTTATTTTCGTCGGACTAAAGATCATATACCTGGGTATTTCCCTGATTAATTTGACATTCGAGATGAAGATATGAGGATTTCCCCTCTTTACCTTTTCTTTTTCGTGATGATTGATAATTGATAAATCGTTTCTCTATGTATAGCCCGGCAGTGTATAATCAGAAAAAGGACGCCATTTCTGCAATTCCCTTTCAGCCTTCTCGTGTGGTTATGCTCGGTGAACTCGCTGGCATATATCGCTACCATGACTGACGCATCCGTGGATAATTAGGGTTTCCCCTCGGGAATCGGGATGTGGATTTCCTCAACCAATTATCAGGGCGGTGATGCGGATGGGTTGGTTTTCCTGCATGCATGCAGTTGTATGCGGTGCGGTGCAGACGTTCCCTGGTTCCCTGCGGCGCTGTCTTGTCGGCGGGTTGCCGATGGTGCATACGGGTAGGGTAGGGACGCGACCGGGTTTCTTTCGGGGTTCTGGGAACACCAGGGCCTTTGGGCATCATTTCTTTTTCTTTTTTGCCTCCTTCGTGTTGGTTGATGTAGCTGGTGATAAGTAATGGGTTATCTCTAAACTTTCTTGGCCAATTTTCTGCAGTATCCGAGGAGTGTTGTGGTCGTTTAACTGTTTGTCCAGACCCGTCTGAGGACATAGATAAGTGGCAGTCATCAAAAATGGGGGAATCATCGTTTTCGTTTTGGGTGGATGGTGGAATAATGGGGATGTATTTTACAAAATTACAAAGTATTGAAATCTGGGCGTTTTGCTATTTTTGGAACTTACTGGTGGTGAGTGAGATACGAATGTTCTGATAATGTTCTAGATTCTTTGCGGATGTGATGATCTCTTTTTTCGTTTTCAGGCCATGTGACTGGTGGTTTTATATATGGATTACGGTACCTTGTTAGCACTACTTGTTGGGGGTGCTGGTGGCTTGAGAGGCATGATGACCGGGCGGTGAGGTGACCTCTCTAGGTGTGATGGTTAGGTTGACATAGGGGATATTGGATTATATGCGAGGTTGAAATGGCCTTGGTTCTTGGGAATCATTGCAAAGTAACCTCATGCTGTAGATTCCTGTTGTTCGACTGTTCCGATTTCGCATGCGTGAGGTGGTGGACTTTCAAGATACGGAGGGCGGAGTTTGGATCCGGTACAAAGGAACGTTTAAAGAAATGAAAAATGAAAAAAACCACCAGCGAGGAGGGCGAATAGATTGAGGGAAAGGAACTTGCTGGCGG
Organism: Hymenoscyphus scutula; assembly: GCA_001399465.1. Lineage (NCBI taxonomy): Eukaryota > Fungi > Ascomycota > Leotiomycetes > Helotiales > Helotiaceae > Hymenoscyphus > Hymenoscyphus scutula. Next base: position 195,989 of record LKTO01000055.1, read on the forward strand.
GGTATGGATGTGTTGTCTTGTTACGCTGGTTCCGCTGTTTTTCGAGTGTTTTGGTCTCGGGATCAAGGGAGGAGAAGGGTTCGTGAAATGGGATGCGAGCAGTTTCGAAAGGCTCGAACGCCGTTGATGGGTCCACGAGTTTTTCTCTTGTCCTCTGTGAAGATGTTTGGACGAAGGGATGATTTGGCTTCTTCTCTTACTTTCTAGCGCAACGGGAGACCTCTTATCGTTGCTTGGCGGTGGGTGAACAGACGATGATAAACAGGTGGATCCCGGGAGTAGTTTGATGGCGAGGCGAGGCGAGGCGAGGAAAGGGGAAGGCGGAGGAACAACGTCGATCGCGAAGTATTGTGATTATGCGAGGAGGGAGTTCTGGGTGCTGGTCCGAGGATGGGCATGCGACCCTTTTTAAGGTGTGACGAAGGGCCTTTTGAAAGCAGCGTTGAACGCATGAAACGTTGAGAAACGTGGACTAATCCAGATGCAATGGATCCGGCATGTGCTGATGGCTTTTGGCTCAAGAGCGAGATCGGATACGTATGCTTACATTACAGCCTGAGTGCTAGCTAGACAAGTATGAATTTTGAGATAATTAAAAAGTGGTAAGATTTTTCATCACTACCTCATTTCTAATGCATTTAAATAAGCTCAGGCAAGTTTGCAATATAGTTAGAAAATTACTCCTTTAATCTTTAGCGAGGGTAGCGTTATGAGCCCAAGTTCATTAATTTGATACAACTAAGTGAAATAAGCGACCTAAATTAGGACGACTACGAGTTAGTACAACTTTCATACGCTGCCATTCAAAGAGGCAGAATAGTTCCTGCTACATAATCCAGCGCCTAGGTGACTAGTTTCTACTTAGCAACCCTACCCTACCCAGCCTACCTAAGTGGAACCCGATCTTGCAGGGTCTTGGTGAATCCCGTCGAGTCAGCCTCCCCCAAGTCCTTATATAGGGAACGACTTGATTCCTTCTCCTCGCTCTTCTCTATCCTACCAGTATTCTGACAAACCACAAACCAACTCTTTCTACCACCAACAACAACCACCCACATCCGTCCACCTTTGAACTCCTTTGAGCCTCTCGTACGCAACCACGCAACTACACAACCACGCAACCTTAACCGCCACAGCCACCTTCCAACCTTTCCCCCCGAAAACGCAACTCGATATTTACGTGCTTCGTCGCCATCGATCCTTCTAGTAAAACAATAATCTAGCGCCGCGCCACGTAGCAACCCGAGACCTTATCTCATCCTCTCCTGCCATCTCCGTCTTCATCTCACCCACTCTCCAACCCGCCACTCTATACCTCGCAACAACCCAAAATCACCACCACTTAAACAATACTCGAAAATGGTTTCCTCAACCTCAAGTTCTCGATCCGCCTCACCCGAGTGCACCGAGACAATGCAGATATTCGTCAAGAACATCGCAGGCACTAGTAAGCGCTCACCCTCCATACCGGGACCCCCATTTCCATTCCCCTTGAAACCGGGAGAACAGAGACTAACCAACACTCCCAGCAATCGCGCTCACAGTCCCTCAAGACATCTCCGTCGAAAACCTCACAACCCTCCTCTCCGTCCGCACATCTCTTCCCTCGAGCGACCTCCGAATCGTGCATGCCGGGAAACACCTCGCGCCCTCCTCAACCCTCGCCGATCACCACATCTCGAGCGAATCCACACTCCACCTCGCCTTCCCATTAAGAGGCGGTATGCCCCCCAAGAAGATCCGCTGCACCTACAAGGACTGTAAGGATGGTGCGCAACGCATCATTGGGGACTGTGGCTTCTGTAATGGCCATTACTGCGGGAAACACAGACTGTTAGAAGACCACAAGTGCGATGGATTAGAAGACGTAAGCTGCCCTTCCTCCCCGGAATCCTCGTCAGACGACGGGATTGAGTGGTGGAAAGTTGGTTTAGACCACGTTCTCGAGGACTTCCTGACTAACAATTGATTTCCCATCTGCAGTGTAAGAAGGAATCCCACGATCGAAACGCCGCGCAACTCAACGCCGAGCGAACACAGGTTATCAAGGGGATCTAAGGAATAGAGTATTGGACATGTCTCGCTGTCTCGAAGGCTAATGTATATGGGAGTACGGGAGTTACCTTCTTCGAACGGCGTTTTTTATGGTTGGTGGGGAGGGCCATTGATGCATTGTATTTAACATGCTCTTTTCTTCTATTACGACCTTGCGAACTGCGACCTATTTGATGATCTTTAGCGGGCGTAATATGGTTTCCTTGTTGGCCGGGCCCGCTCACTTAGGTGTGTTTAGAATAATAGAAATACATCTATACACACACACAACACACAATAACACAGTTTTACTAACCCATTGAAAAATGACACAAGGTGTAAATCATAAAAAGTGACTTGCTGTGATTCGTTAAAAAAAAACCAGAAATATGCTTTGAAATCCGGAGCAACTTCACTTGAAATTCGCCTCCCAAACCTTACCTAGTACTTTCACCCCTCGCATCCACTCTTACTTAAGTCTGTTTGAAGTCCAAATTGAAAACAATAGTTATAGTAGAATCTTTTTATGTGTTCATGTCATATATATTTTGCTAATAATATCACTAAAATTCCTCAATCCTCGTACCCGTAGTTCCTACATACGTTTTCAACGTAAATCACTAGTACTTTCCACAGGGGACCTAGAACTTATATACACTGTTTTTATAACGTATACCTGTTTCTTTCTCGCTATTTATGGATAATTCAAGCAGGCTAGGAGATTTATAATATTGTAGTCCAAACCACTCGGTTGAAGCTGCCTAAAAAATCTAGAATTATTGTACTGCCTTCAATAACCATTTTGGGAAAATGTACACTACTCTTGAATTACTATCAAGCGTGGACTTATGATGCTCTATTCTTCAATTTTCCTTACTTTGGTTGCAACTTTTGCTAGCTGAAATTGTTCTTACCTTTTAGAATAACTGGATTCGGTATCTTTACTTCGGATGAGATATAATGTTATAATTTCAACGTAAATATAGTTAGTTAGTGAGAGGCAAGATTTCTTCACTTAGTACACGTTAGGCAACAGGTAGCATCAAGAGATTTTATTCATTAATTCTTGAAGTCAAACTCGAGTAATTCTCAGATGCTATGTCCTCATGTGGAACTCGGAAACGGAGCTCGCCAAAGAGTTGGTTGTTATAATTCTAGTTTGAATTGCAATACTGCAACGATCGCGAGATATCCGAAATCAAATATGTCTCCACCCCTAATGGATATACTTTTTCGTCAAGATGGTGGTGACTGGTCTGTAGATCCGACTGGCCTGTAGATTAAACAAGGCAATGAAAATGAGTTTGGCAACCCCGACTTTACCGAGACTGGAACTTCTCAGTGCAACGAGCATTGGCTTCGGATTCATGCAACACCGGTTATTGTCCTAAAGCAAAGTTAGGAGACCATAATTGATTATGATTATCTCTTACTTGCGGTCGGTTTCAAGAGATCGTATGAGCGCTTTTTTCGTTCTAGTAAATCAGAGGCAAACACGACCATTACACTCGCTGGTAGAGATGTATCTGATAACGCATGTTTTCCAATGGTATAGGGTAGCGAAGTTCTTCTGGTACCCGGAACCATCTCGCATCGGAAGCTTCCAATTTCACCCAATCTGGGGGAGTTTCTCTCCTGCGATCGTCTCCGTCCGCTTTAATTTTCTTGGGCTCAATCAAAGTATGATCGAGAAGAAATTTCCTGTTCCTTGGATCAGTTGCCTTCTTCATAAACGAAATGTTTCAACCACAAAAGGGAAGAGATGTTTTCTAGACTATCAAAAAACAGGCCCATCGTTCTCTGAGAAAAAATCTAGAAGAATCGAGCTGTTTCTGAGGCTCTCACCCCACTCCGAAATTTGACTTACATGGGATATTTCTTCTCCTCAGCACCAACGCTTGTTGTAGAGTAGCTTCCAGGACTATCAACGACTAGTAACAACGATCCCGTGGTAGTAGCCATCGTGAGGTTGAGGAGAAAAGAGGTCGTCTTGCTGATGGATTCTGAATACAACTCGTTCAAGGTGAAGAGCAAGCTAAGAAACTTTGGCTTCCCTCCTACAAGTTCCTTGATTTGACTTAACGACATGCTTAGCACATTTTCCTGGCGAAATTTGGTTTCCAGTGATTCGGCCCTGATGAGTGATTCATTTGCTGCTCTTGCCGAAGCATTGGCATATTTCGACAGCGGAGGTGGCTCGATAAGCACGCTGCGTAGCACCTTTACTACATCTTCCCAGGCAGCTGAATCAATGAGGGTCAGATCGATACTTGGTATCGGCGGTCGACTGTCCGGCTCTTCACTTGAGTCATCCTTTGGGAGAGCTTGTGACTCGTCTCTTAAGCTGCGAGAATAACCACCGAACGCAACGACTTCTGCTGCTCCACCACCAAATGATATCGCATCTAGGCATGGAAACGAGGGCTGAGTAGAGGTGCCGTTTTCCGAAAGGGGAGTATTTGGCTGGGCAGCCGAGCTAGCCATCTTCGTCAAATGTTTTTGAATATCAATCAAAATCGACTGATAGCAGAGCGCACGACTTGGACTCCATCGTGCAGTATAGGCCTCCAGATACTCCTTCTTGCTAAAAGCACGAGCAAATTCCCTTTCGAATAGCGCCGTTTTGACTTCTTGCAATATAGGTTGTAGCTGGTCAGACGCGAGGAGTGTTGAAAACGAGTCTCGGAAGATATTCAGAAGAAGTTGCTGTAGTTTTACTGGAACATTTGGCTCGGATTCTTCTGTGTCGTCGGTGACTGTCTTGGCCTTTGACTTCGGATCTGCTTTCTTGACAAATGCGGTCCCTTTCCGCTCAACGTCACGGTGCACCCTGCCGTAAGTTTTGTTTCCAGCTTTACCCATTGTTGATTTCTGTTGATAGTATGTGTGATATTGTTGGTTGATAAAGTTGTTCCGAAAAATTCGGACCAGGCTGTTAGTGTGCAGCCCCACTATTGGCGTTTCACGAGCCAATGAGATTGCGAAGATGAATTTAAATGTTTCCATTGCTGCGGGTTTCTTTGAGAATTGAAAACTACTTTAGATATTAGATAGTAAGTGATTATCTCAAATGGGTTTCATAATGGTCGGAATTAAAATTTGTGAAAACATCCGTTAAAGATTCTTAACCAGAGCTAAGTAGAAAGCTTAAAACTATTTCAGTACAACGAGCACAAATAGTACAGTTGTTTACCCGTATTCCCTCAGATTACAACTTTAAAAATAGTATTAAAACAGACAATGTCTTACGCCTTCCAAAATCCCCATTATCTCCAGAGCTAAAATCTGTTCGATTCATAAGATACACCTTGGTGACCCTTTTACAATCAAGGCATTTATTTACCAGAGTACCAGGTCACATTCATCAAAAGCAATTGTTGCAAGATAAAAGTAAGTAATGCTATGTTAATTTGCTACACCAAAGTAGATAACTCCTTGTTCATATTATTATTTCCTAAATTATCTTCTAACTTCAATCTGATGTCGCGCGTTCGAGCCTCGGGTCATGACCTCACTTGACTTGAAGCAATGTAAATTTCAGTCAGTATGCAACAGACTTAAATCGAGGTTTGTTTATTTGGAAACGCAAACAATGGCTCTTTTGCCATAGCCCGGATTGAATGTGATAGTCAGCGTGGGCAAAGAATACCCCAAGTACTCAAGTAGTACTTCAAGTAATTCAGAGTAGAGTCGAGTAGAGTAGTTACTTAGTGCTCAAGTAGTTTTAAGTAGCCTATAGAATTAAATAGTGTATTTCAAATAGTTAAGGACCCATTTCAAGTATATTAATTTCACCTAATGTCTAGTTTCTTATCCTCTGCTTCTTTTCGCTCTTCTCCCTTCCTAATTTAGCCTTTTTAACCCCTTCTTATTACAGCTTCGGACGCTATTCCGGGGCTCCCGCCCGAATAGTCCGATCTAGCCCGCACTATTCACGTAATACTCTACTCTGCTCTACTCATTTCCCACGCTCGTGATACTGCTAGGTATCGTCAGGAGTAAAATAGTAATTGATCAATACGATTACAAGCTAAAGTGTCAGGTGGCTTTTGATTATTGCTTGAATATTAAGAGAGTGGAGTGGAAAACAATTTCAGTTTCACGGACAGAGAAAAAGTAGAACAGAAAGGGTCTGGAAATTTGAAGTGAGGACCAGAGTTGTCTCCCCCCCCCCCTATCTTGGATTGTAACTGTTTGGCATGACTACATGAATGGGTAAAAGCCGGTTTGACTGTTTTTCCCTGGCGATGACTGCTTATCAAGACATCTTAATTATGGATGGTCCTATGTATGACAAAAAAGGAACTACCGTATTCGAAATAAGTAGGTTTCTCCTTCTTTCTTGATTACTTTTGTTCAGTCCTCCATTGACACTTGCGTTTTTCACCCGTACATAACCCTCGGCCCAGACCCCAAACATTAGTACTTTTCAAAGCAATATCCACCGCTCAAGGCTAGAATTTTTAGCAGATGACTCTCGTCTCTTTCTTTATGACGATTCGTAGAGCGATAGTGTAGTTCTTTCATAAACAAGGCTTTCTGGGCGCGTTCTTTGTGAACATGTTGTTCGGGTGTAATTCTCGACTTTCTTATCTGACACAAGACAGACTTGGAAGAAAAATACACATCAGACTCTATTCTAGTTGGTCTAATTAATATTTAATATATGAAGGTTAATGAAGAAAGGAAGGAGATCTCTGGTAAATGGTTTCCATGAAAAGTCACCAGTGATCAAGAAGCAAGTTTCCGGGGGTATAACGTTGATAAGGTGAAACCTTCGTTGATTCGTGGGACATCGAATGATGGATGACAAGGTAGATTCGAATTAAGCTCAGAAGGGTGTACCCGCATACTTTATCTTTTCTGGAGAAATTCTCCAGGAGAATACAGAATAGAGTTTTCATGCGTTCAAGGGGCTCGGGTTGGTTATATTTCGGGGGGTGAAATTTCCCGCATCAATTCTTCTAAAGCTTTCCAAACATCAATAATAATTGTTCTATAAGTGAAGAATGGGTTGGAGAGCAATGCTCACTTCTCTAACCCCCCCCCCCCCTAATGATTTCGAGGGGTGAAATGATAGGGAGGTAAGCCTTGGTGCAGACAAGTAGTACTTCTGAACTCGTTGTTGTCGGATCTCCGGTGTATGGCCATGTGAGGGGTAAATAGCAGTATATCTTGTAGAACTGCGTTGGATAAATTAGGAATTGAAAGTCAAATAGAGCCTCCTAAGAACGAGAGGGGAAGACCCAAGCTGCAGAAACCAGCAACAAATACCGGTATGTTACCAGTAGGGCAGCGCGACAAGGAAACGACTTTGAAGTCATTCGGCCTTTTTTCAAGCATTGCCTGCTCGACCAGCCAGGGCCCACCCACCACCATGGAGAGACAAGCTTCCACAACCCCAACCAAGGAAGCTTAGCACCACAAACATCATGTCATCCGACCCGGGAGATTTCAAGAAGGCCATGAAAAAACTACGCGAAAGTGCGGCTCATATGGAGATTTACAAAATTTGAAGCCATGCTGAGAAGCTTGACCCTCTCGGAAAATTGATGAAACTTTGGAGCGGACCACACTTCTGCTTCGGAAGATGAGCCGAGAAACAAAATCGGACCTTTATTCCTCGCGTCTCGGAGAGACGTGGAATAATTATTTATTATAGAGTATTAGCAATTTCAAGCTTCTCCATCCGCATTAGGTTCGTTTCGGATTTGTAGATGAACATTTGGTGGCGTAAGAAAGGGATAAGCATGGTGCTGAGTGGGTTGGCAAAGCTTAGGAAGCTTAAATTTTTTGAGAATCTCGACAGCATCCACAACGGAAGAGGGCCCTTACTGCGATTCGAGGTTGGTAATCTCTTGACAACTTAGAGGGGAGTACTTCCTTCGTAGGGAAAGCAGTTCTGTTCATGAGAATCCTGCGCTCGTAAGATTGCGTTTAGGTCTGAAACGAGAGAAGAACAACACTTGGAGCAGTCAAGAGAGGCTGTCATTTCGTCAAAAATGAGGTTGTTTTGTTGGAGGTGCGATTGGCCACATATTTCGTACTTATGGGAGTTCCTCGGACTGTTGGATCGTCACAGGGTTTTAAAGTCTTTCTCTGATTTCCTCCATTCATAAGACTTCCACCAAGCTGAGGGACCTCCCCACTCACTCTATTTGAACCTCGGATCCTAACTATTGACAGCGATCGTGGTGGGGACATTGCCACTCGCTACCAACTTCATTCATCGTCGCAAGCAGCACCGATCGGTATTGCCTTCGCTTCGCCGGTACCCTTGATGAGCTCATTCATCTCCTGGGTCTAGACTCTAGAAGTAGAACCTGAACCAGGCAAGAATATGGGTCTCCTTTGGAACCCAGAAAGATGAGAGGGACCTCTATTCCGCTCCTTCCACGGAAGATCTATGCTTCTGGGCCTACTCCCAAGTGGAAGAAGAGTATATAAAGAACTTCACATTCCACCTTCCAAGCCTTTTCTTTTCTCTCCACCCACATTCATTCACTCGCTCTCACTCTTATACATTCTTTTCTACGAGTTGCTTGCAATATCTTAATCATGGTTCAAATTTCCACCCTTCTCAGCTTGGTAGCTGCCTCTGCCACTTACGTCTCCGCTGCTCCTGCTGCTGCACTTCAACCAACCGATCTCGAAAAGAGAGCAAGTTGTACTTTCTCTGGCTCCACTGGAGCTGCTGCCGTCGCCAAGTCCAAAACTTCATGCGCAACCATCATCCTTTCCAACATTGCCGTTCCTGCTGGCCAAACCCTCGACTTGACCAAGCTTACCACTGGTACAAAGGTTAGTCAAGCACTGCTTGGTTTTACATCTATGGTGTCCTAGAACTGACAAAAATATAAGGTCATCTTTGAAGGAACTACTACCTTCGGTTACGAGGAGTGGTCCGGTCCTCTCATCTCTGTCTCTGGAACTTCAATCACTGTTTCTGGTGCTTCTGGATCCGTAATTGACGGAAATGGTGCAAGATGGTGGGACACAAAGGGAAGCAACGGAGGCAAGACCAAGCCCAAGTTCTTCTACGCTCATTCCCTCAAGAAATCCACCATCGAGAACCTTACCTTCAAGGATTCTCCAGTCCAATTGATGTCCATCAACGGAGCTGAGACTCTCGCTGTCAACAAGATTACCATGAACAACGCCAATGGTGCTGCTAAGGGACACAACACCGATGCGTTCGATGTTGGCTCTTCTACCGGTGTTACGATCTCAGGCGCGAACATTATCAACCAAGACGACTGCCTCGCCATTAACAGTGGAACTGTAAGTAACCAATTCTCATCAGCCAATCAAATTCTAACATGCTCTAGGGCATTACTTTCACGGGAGGCACTTGTGATGGAGGGCACGGATTGTCCATTGGATCCGTTGGAGGCCGTTCTGACAACGCCGTCGGCAACGTAAAGATCCTCTCCTCCACCATTAAGAACTCCGACAACGGTGTTCGAATTAAGACTATCTCTGGAGCTACCGGAAGCGTCAAGGGCATTACCTACAAGGACATCACTCTCTCCAACATCGCCAAGTACGGTATCGTCATCCAACAAGATTACTTGAACGGTTCCCCAACCGGAAAGCCTACCACCGGCGTCCCAATCACCGGTCTTACTATCCAAAACGTCCATGGATCAGTTGCCAAAACCGGAACAAACGTTTACATTCTCTGTGGATCCGGCTCTTGCAGCGGATGGACTTGGTCAGGGAACGCAGTCACTGGAGGAAAGAAATCCACTGCATGCAAGAACATTCCTTCCGGCGGCGCTGCTTGTTAAGGCACACAGTAATCCCTAGTGGTGTGAACTCATGAGTCAGTTCTTGAGATATTGGGTTCTATTTTATATAATACCGAGCATTTGCTCACATTCTTGTCAACTACATTCTACTGTATATCTTCCTTTAAGTATATATTCTTAGCATTTAGAAGAATAGATCAAGTCATCTATCAATTTGATCTTTTGTGTTTGATGTGAAAGGGTTCTCGGAAGTAAATTTCGTCAACATTCTTCGGTTTTCATGTCTAAAGGTACTTAGTATGCTTAGTCTGAAGGTAATTCTCAATGAGAGAAGATCAGAATAAACTTAGTAGAATAGTAGTCACAAGTCAATACTTCCACTTTTAAACCATTTCTATAACTGCCTTCGAGTTTTTCCATTGTGAGAAACGAAATAGAATAAATTACAAACAAGAATAAAGCTTATTCTAATATAGCAAAACAAACCCTTTAAGTATCATAGTTCAATTTTTTCAATTGTTCGAAAGGGATAAATTATTTGAGTAAATTAACACAACTTACTTAGTTCTATTTCGGAACAGGTTCATTTCCTAAGCATCTTTGTTACTTTATTTATATTATTTTTACAGCGCTAAGAAAATTAGCCAATACTCTCTATGTAGGCTCGCAAGGCAAACTTTATTCTAACTTAACTGAGTTGGTGAGACGGGTCGAGAGCAGATGAATTTGCCGAGTTTTTTCTTTACATCTTCATATATCCTAGTTACAAAGACATTGTGTGTGCAAGTACGAACCTTGAGTGTTGTTTACTGCAACTCTAAGCGAGACAGTCTCCCGGATCGTAAGAATTCAGGGGACAAGTTTATCATTCTTCTAACTCTACCCGAGAACCCTCCAGTATTCACCCCTACATTATTCTAGGATTCATGAGGGTAATGGGTACCTACTCATGGTCATGGTCTCGCCGATTCTCCTGGAAAGATAGAGAGCTAGTTGAGACTGAAACTGAGAAGTATTTTTTGAATAATGGAAGATGTTTGTATAGCTGTCTTCACAAGAACAAAATACATGAGGTGGTGCCATTGGCACTATCTAATTCCAAATTATTCCTTTTAATCAACCTGGTGGTGATTTTGACTTGAAAACTTCATTTAAGAAATTCACAACCATCGCCCAAGATCCGTGCCTACCCAAGTTCTTATTGATCGGCTTTTGGGTTGCAGGTTCCATCAGCTATGTTTCGTTGAACAATTCGTACTTTGGCGTTTCCCGAGTCCGTGTGGCCCTTTCAATTGGCGATGACTCTGCCTTCCTGGCATTGTTTCCGTTCCTCGATATTGCAAGAGATTCGGTTATAGTGGTTCCAGTGAGTTGGAATAGGTTGCGAGGATAAAGGTCATGAACCTCTTCCTTGGTGATAATTGCCAAAACCAATAGCATTTCAATCACCCCCAAGAATCGCCAACACGTTTTCCTCTCCATCCTCATCCATGGCCACCTCCGTATCCTCTCCCCTGTCACTCGGACCCAAAGCACTAACACCCCTCTCAACCCTCAAAAGTAACAGTCTCATCCTCTCTAATTCTTTCTCCACCTCACCATTCTTCGTCACAATATTCCCCTGCACATTATCCACGCCCTCAAAGGGCACAAATAACTCCTTCATAGCTTTATATCGTTCCACTTTCTCCTTCGCCACCCGTCTCCTCTCATCCAGCTCTACTAGTTTCTGCTGTAGACTCTCGAACTGGGCGGCTTTCTCGGGCGCGAGTTCGGTGGCTTCGTCTGACCAAGTAGAGGGTAGTTGGGCTATTATATCTGGATTCGCTATAAAAAAAAACAATTAGAACTTATTCAACTCCCTCTACTTCTCTTCGCGCCTTGGGCCAGGGGAAATGGGCAAGACTCACTCATATCACCCCCCCTCCCCATCCACTCCTCCCCTACCCCCGCACCTCCAACCATCGCGCCCCTATCCCCACCCCAGTACAACCGATCAATCTGCTCCGCGACATGTCTCGTAGCTTGCGGTCCATACGCGACTTTATTATGTTTCTTCAGTATGGCATTGAGTTTTAGCAGGGCGTCATCAATGGTTTTCTGCGAGAGGGCTTCGTCCTTTTGGGCTTGGTTTGTGAGGAAGGTGGGGGAGGGACGGAGGGGTGTGGAGAGGGTGTTAATTTGGGTGCGGAGGAAGGTGGTTTTGAGGGAGGTGATTGTTGGGTTGTTGTTTGCCATTGTTGTGGGTGGTTGAGGTAGATGTAGATGGTGAGGGTGTTGGGGATGCGGGGAGAGGGTAAACTTGGGGAGACGCGCTGGGACGCGATTTCCACCAGGGTGTTATCCCTGTGGAGACTGACAGGGCACCGTTCACTAAATACTAGTGTGATAACCAAAAAAATATAACTAGATAGCCTGTCTCAAGAAGTCGAAAGTTTTCATCTAATTCACGTCGAGTTATAAGTATTAAAGTTTGTGGTTCAATCGGGACTGTAGGTGAATTTTAGGTGAACACAAGGAAACTATGTCAACCACCAAGTTACTATTTCAATTGGCTTACTCCTAATGGATAACTTGTGGGTTACGACACGACCACTCGCAGATGGCCTACAAGTAAACAACGCCTAAACAATTGTTAGGTGACCTACTAACAGCCAAGGAAAATATCTTGTAATAACATCTTGTAGAAAAAAACTTGGGCAATTGGTAGGTGACCTACCAATTATCGGGAACTTTTAGCAGTAGGTATAAGAAGTTAGCAAAAGCCTTTTCCTACTTCCTCGAGTCAAAGACATAGTTTTGCAGTATTCGTTGTCAAATTCAATAAGAGAGGCATGAATTCAAGAAACATAAGTACGTCCTTCTGGTATCAGGTTTGCAAAGTAATATTTACTGTAACAACCATCTATCAAGCTACCTGGCCTCCTCTCAACCAAACGCAAACTCCCAAGACGAAAACACAAACCATAGCATCTCCACTCAAGGTAGTCCATATCCTAGAGTATCTCAAGACAAGATGAACATATCCCTTGTACGGTTCCGGCAAGAAGTTCATCACTGTTCCCATCCATCCCGTAGGTTGCACCTTTCCCTTCTCCAGCATGAATCGTGCAGTCTGTAAGACAACCTCTGCTGTCGCAAAGATGTAGAAGAATTGTACCGTTCCAGGACTCAGGCTATCGCCGGCCATAACATAAGACACTCCGCTTCGTTCCCGCTCAGTCTTGGAACCCATGAATGTAGTCGTAAAAGCGATATAAAGCCCAAGCCCAAGAGCGAAAATAGCGTGGACGATTCTCCAAAGATACGCAGATGGATCAGCCTGAGCAGCAGCAGGTTGACCTGGCATCCCCGGCATTTGTCCCATACCCCCCATACCAGGAAATGATGGCATTCCACCTTTTCCTTCTCCCGGCATCCCACCCATCATTTGCTGTAACATGGCCATCATCGGATCGTCTCCTGGTGGTCCCCCTGGGCCTCCCATCATACCTTCCATCCCTGGTCCACCCATGCCTGGGAATCCAGCAAACGGGTTTTGCCCTCCACCTGGGGTTCCTGCGGGGTCGAACCCCAGCATCATCTGGCGGAGTTGCTCATCGTTTATATCTTGCGGAGGGAGGTTGGCACGTTGCGAGGGTCTGGAGGGCTCGTAGTAGTGTTCTGAGATGTCTACTTCTTCGGGGTCTGCATGTTGGACTGGCGCTTTTGGGGGATCTGAAAGAAGTCAGCATGGCATATTTAAAGAAGAAACAAGTATGACAATCTCACCTCTCTGGATGCCACCTCCTAGACCTGTAATCTTGTTTAGTCTTGCCGAGCCACCGGCCCTAATCTTTGCTTCTCGTTTCTCCTTTCGTAGTCTGGCTTGTTCGGTGGCTCTTGAGGGGGGGCTGCTGGCCGGTTCAGCAGGGGATGGGGATGTGTCTGCCATTTTGTTTCGCGCGATAATCGTGAGGATTCGATGGGTAGGTCTGGTTGGCGATATCGCAAGACGTGGGAGGGTTCTGGTTCTCGCGTTGGGTTGTCTAGAATTATGGCGATGCTGGCTGTATGGAATAGTCCATAGGGCTTGGCGTCGGTGAACCTTAGGTTGACATTCGTTTGTGGGGCGGGGGGCTCAACTAAGCACTAGGCAACTATAGATATCTAAAGCGGCAGTAAATAGCGCGTTGTTCTAAGTTTGTAAGTAGGTAGTTTTTCTTTGTTTCATTAGGGTAATCATTTTCAATAACCCTAATTAGAGGATGTACTAAGATTCACATTCTTTGAAAGGAGGCTGAAATTAGTAGCACCCCCCGCCGCTGCCGAGCATTTTTAAGGTTGTGCCCCCTCCATCGGCTGGCGAGGCTGGTTGCGGATTCCGGGCAACGTGGCCCACGGCCATTTCTCCTCCGTCCTCTCCTCTGCTCTGGCTCGTCTGGTTCTCTGATCTAATCTTGCTTGGTGATCCTTTGAGATGACTTCTTCTCTGAGCCACTAGACCCCTCCCACTGCTTCCTCCTCTTCTACTGGTACCGAGTAGAACGATTCGTCGTAAAGTTTGGCATTAGCACCGTACACCAGAACAGGAACGCAAGGTGACGGACGACTCACTGTCTTGGCTCAAGGTAACAGTCAACATGTCATCTATGTGGAAGCATCTCGTCTTACCCCCATGGTGGTGGATGGGATGGCTTACTTTTCAGCCCACGTTATTTGGACTTCTTCCTATTATCATTCTCCCTTTTTTCGCTAAACAACCGGAGCATTTTATCACAAATACTTTTCAGAGTTGTAAAGGTACAAATATACATTTTTTCTCATCTCTGCACACCAAGCATACTGCATGATGATTAGTTCTTTCGTGTTTCCCCCAAACACTGGGCTTCGCTTCACGTCCGGTTGCCATGCACCGGCTCCGGTCTTGATACCGGTACGGAACTCAGCTTCAAGCCAAGTCGTATCTCGCGTTATATCCCTGTCACTGATAGGGTTCTCCCCGTTGGAAATTATTTCCTGGGTCCATCTAAATTGGTCGTTCCTCGCAACAGGTCAAAGCCTCATGGCACAGCTGCCTTGGAGTTAAGGACCAGGTGCTCAAAATCAACGGCTAGCTAAGCGAAAACGATACGACCAATCACCTGTGTTCCATGCTGACATATTCTCTCCCCCTTCATCACGCCGATACACCGTGAGTACGCAACTCTTTGGTCGGTGGGATGCAGGCCCCGATATCAGAAAAAACACTGCCCCCAAGGTATTGCTTATTGAAGGTAATATGGATTTCATATAAGTTAAGTTCATTTTCTCTTTGATTTTCAAAATACTTCCTCAGCACAGCACTCACTCATCATCACCCTTTTCCTTCGCTTATACCCGTTTCGACAGATACATTCCATTTTACTGGCTTGTTAGTTAACTACTATTTTTCTCTCCTTTTTCTCAAAATGTCCAACTTCACTATAACATCAAAGGGGACACCCGACAACCCATCTTCATTATGGACGGGTAACAAAACACTTTTGGCACACCCATACCTGTGCACTCTCGATACCTGCGACTTGACTTTATCGAGTTTTATGTACCGTCCAACAGTAGCTGGGAATGGTATTTTTGCTGGAATATTTGCAATCTTCCTCATTGCACAGATTTTTCTTGGAATCAAGCATAAAACGTGGGGATATATGATTGCAATGATTTGCGGTCTTCTTCTCGAAACTGTTGGATACGTCGCTAGAATCCTCATCCACAACAGCCCTTTCAACAACGACTTCTTTTTGATCTACCTTATTATGCTCACAATTGCACCGGCTTTCCTCACCGCTGGGTAAGTTGCTCTACCTCTTCTGTGCTATTACATTTTTAATTCTTGTCACAATAGTATCTACCTCTGCCTCGCTCGCATCGTCACAATCTACGGTCAAGACCTCAGTCGATTCAAACCCAGAACCTACACTCTCGTCTTCTGTACCTGCGATTTGATCAGTCTCATCCTCCAAGCGCTCGGAGGAGCAATTGCTTCCTTGGCCGATACCCGCTCTCAAGCTGATCTCGGGAAGAATCTCATGATGGCAGGTCTTATATTTCAGGTTGTCTCTTTGGCACTCTTTGCTCTCTGCTGCGGCGAATTCGCTTTCCGCGTCGTCAAGGGAAAGGGAAACCGAAACCCAAAATACCTCCACATCGTCGCTTCCAAGCTATTCAAAGGCTTCCTCATCGGTTCGTTTCCCCCCTATATTCCTTGATAGTACCACTTTACTAATTGTACAAATAGGTCTCTTCGTCGCCTGTCTCACCATCACGATCCGATCCATCTACCGTTGCGCAGAATTGTCAGGAGGTTTCAACAGTGACCTTTTCACCGGGGACGAGCCCTTGTTCATGGTCCTCGAAGGTGTCATGATTGTCCTCGCAACGGGATGTCTTACTATCTTCCACCCTGCCGTCTGTTTCCAGGGTGTTTGGCATGAGGTCAACTTCAGTTATCGCACTAAGAAGGGTCATACTAAGGTTATGAGCATGTCTGAAGCCGAGGAGGGAATGACTGATATTGAGTTGAGCAACACGAGCCTTACCCAGAACAAGAGATAGACGGGGATTTTAAGAGTAAGCGATAAAGAAATTGGGTTTGAGCTGAAAGGTTGGGATTTAGAATGGAGTTGATTAGTGGGCAATGGGTGGGAGGCTGGAGTCACTTAAGGGTTTTAGAAGGGTGGCAAGGTGTCTGGTGTAAAAATAGGGGAGCGTTTCTTACTTGTTTTTGTTTCTGTATTTTTGAGATACCAAGTTCTGTGGTTCTACGTGTACTAGAGAATCACGATAGATGGATAGGATAGTGTTAGGTGTTAATATAGAGCAACCTTCTTGCTGCAATCATATTTCTCAATCTTGATATCCCCCGATGCGTTTCCATACTTCTTTCTCCAGTATGGTTTTCGGTACATCAAGATCATCTCTGGAAATTCTTCCGAGCTGTTTCAATATAGTCTGCCCATTTGGATGTTATTCCTCCGCTGTCCGTAGCCATCAATCCAATAGCGCTGATACAGCCTCTTCCGTTAACCCCGTTCACGAATCTTGCTAGCTGTACAGCATCAAATCCCCAAAATTCGGCTCGATATTCTTGCCGACCAGTCCAACCCCCTAACACTCGGCTCGATATTCTCGCCGACCTGTTAACCCCCTAGCTCGTCTCTATCGATCTAGTACTAGAATCTAGGATTTTTAGGAGCCATTTTACGAGCTACTCTAGCCTCGGCTTGCCCCATTAGCCTTACAAACCCAAACAATCAGCAAAATCAACTATTTGCCAGTTCTTCTCAATTATTACTCATTCCATATCGGCGTTCAGCACCCAGAATCCAATGAGCAACTCACTATCTCAGCCCCATCGCTCACTCACCTTCGTACTGTCTGACTGACCTACAAGTGAGTCAATCGTAGAATCTGACCTAGGTAGTACAAGATATGGGCAATCTTGTACAACACATCTTTTAAGAATCTCAATTTTTCCAACACAAGCTCACCACCTCAACCTCGGTAGGATATCAGGCCGATCTCACTGAGCGTTCCGTTAGGGGATGTTTCCGTATCGCACAAAGTGAGCAACCCTTCGAGTATATGCAAGCCCACGCAACTCTCTGACGACGCATGCCGCCTTTCATCTAATTTTTTGAAGGCTTTCAAAACGGTGTGCGAGTTTAATGTACGGCTTATTCCTTGCGCATGGATTTCCTTTTTCTGGGCTTTTCGCGATGGGATTAAGGGTTGACTTGTTTGTGCCTCATATTTGGAAGGGGAGGTATTTCGCTTGTTAGTCAGTGGAAGTGGGTATATACCGCGGAATCCGTGGGGGCCATGGTGAGGAGGATGTAGACCTGACTCGTTTTAAAACATGGCAGGATGAACCCATAAGGAGTTTTGACTACTTCAATTGCAGTCTCCCTATCTTCGCTTTTAATTACTCTGAGACCGTCTTGACCCTTGACCGACTCGCCTTATTGAACGACGGGATGGAATCGTATGGATGTTGTGCGGGGGGGGGGGGGGGGGGTGTTTCCTTCTAGTTGACAAGGAATTTTCTGGGAAGTAAGTAAGTGGCTTTTGTTACTCGTCAAAAGAGGCTACGAAGTTCCAGGCCACATATGTTGCTACTCATCCAACATCAATTCATCTCAATTCTGATAGTAGTGAAACGAAATATTATTGAGATTAAGTAAACGAGAAAATGCCACTATGAGATACTAGCTTAACAAATTATATATCAACCCCCTCACTCATCATACTCGATCGTAAGCGTCGTCGGAATAGGACTCTCCTTAGCATTCCCATCCAAATACACCCTCATCTTAACGCCCGCAAACTCATGTTCCAAAATCGAGAAATACCCTTGTGGTCCTGGAGCCCGCCGAATATTCTTCAATTTAAACACTTCTCTCAATGTAGCAGCAAGTGCACAGCCAATCAATCTCGCCCCAAAACAGAAGTGCAATCCATGGCCGAGGAGGATGTAGTCTGAAAGTGGGCGATGAGGATTCAATTTCTCTGGCTCTGGGAAGGCGAGTGGATCCATGGCTGCTTTGGAAGTAGCGAGGAGAATCATATGGCCTGCTTTGACGTGGATTGGGCCTCGAGCTCCGTCAATGATTGTTACGTCTTTAGAAGCTACTCGTGGTAGACCGGGGACTACACCCGCATGTCGCATTCCTTCGTAGACGAAACCAATTAATTCTCTCTCCGAATCCGCATCAGGCATGTTGGCAAGCTCAATGATACGCGCTTTGTATTGTTCGTATCCCTCGCTTAGGTAGAGATCGATGAGGAGGGAGGCCTGTTGGGTCAAGTTACCCGCAACAGGCGCTCCCAAAGCAACACAATCACCCACTAGATCTCCAATGGGCAACTTTGTGTTGTTTAGAGCGTGGTATATCCTATCCGCGTTTGGGCTAACCTCGAAAGCACTACCCTTAGCAAGCCAGTCGACAATGTGCTCTTTGAGGCCTTGTTGGGTTTTCAGATGGGCTTCGAAAATGCTTCGTAGAACGGGTCCGACTTTCCTTACTCCCTCTCGTAGTTTCCATTCGTTGGCTGGAATGACGTTAAAGCTCTGGTACATGAAAAGTACGAGATATGACATGAACAACTCGGGTATTGATATCAACCCATGAGGATGTTCTGCTGTCTTCAAGGGGATAGCAAATCTATCAGCGAGCCAGAGAATTGGTGTGACATTTATAACATCACGAACGATGTCAATAGATCTTCGACGGCTGTTTGAATATTTCAAAGAGTGTTTCTTGATGAGATTCACCATGTTGGTCTTGAAGAACTTGGAAACATTCGCTTCGAACCCTTTTTCGAAAAAGACGCCGTGAAGAAGCTTAGAGCGCTCATCGTGTCGCTTAGCATCATCCCATCCAATCATGAAATCATGGTTATCTGTGCAGTGTCGGATGGCATGTTGATACATCACCCGGAAGTTTTCCCGATCTCCAAAGATCTTTTTGCAGGCTTCGTGAGTGAAGATCCCAGTCACCGCCATATCGCTTGGTGGTCTTTCCAGGTCGTAATCTTGGATGACTTTGTTCTTCTTCAAGATCCCTTTGGCAGCTGAGGGTGTATAGAAGGGAAGAAGGACGTATGCCGAGGTCCCTTTCCAAGCTCCAGGAAGACCGTTGAAGAATAGGTGAGGTAGCATACCACCATATGCACCTGCTGGCAACGAGGAGAGTTTAGACACTCCCCAATTGGTCAAGGTGGTACTATTAAAGTCGTAGCTGAGAAATCGGTCTCCTCGAACCAGAGCTACCGCGTCATCGAGTATGCCTCGACCTGTTGTTTGGCCGGGACAAACACCACTGCCCGCCATGGCTGGTTTTGTAACTTCCGCCATTAGGCCTGGGTATAATTCCAAGTTTTCAATGTGTCCATAAAGGAGCTCTGCAGCCCTCGCTGTTTCCTTGTCTGGGTTCCAATCTTCAAAGTCTTTGTAGGGTTTCAAGTTTAGGTAACGACGGAATCTATTGAGAAATGCAAGTCAGTAAAATTGTTGAATGTGTTGAACGTCCCAAACATCTGTGAATATATAGTAGGAGCATCTTCCCAAGGGAAGGCTCAAATAAATACAATTTTCTCGAAAACTCATACTACCTTTTAAACGGAATGGAGTGATAGGAGGGTGTTACTAACTCATTCATAGTGCAGACATTATACACGTTTCTTGCTTGTAGCTGCCCCATCAAATCAACAACTTTCAAGCTGGCTGGAGTGCCATGTGCACCAAAAGCATGGGCCGGCTCTTCAATGCAATCCTTTAAAAGTTCTGCAAGCTCAACATCGTTAAACTTTCCATCTGTACCTCTCTTAAGCCCCCCAAAGGTCCATTCCCTGGCAGGTGTGGTCATCAATTTATGCCCATGGACTTTCATGATTTGTTTGTACATGTCGACAGTTATATCATCAACCGATTTGAGATCAGGAAGACTATCTCTCAGAATCTCCTCCATCCACTTATCATCAGCTGCGCTGAGAGCAGCATGCCAATGATAAAGAACAGCAAATTCAACGGAGACAACATTTCCCGATCCTCTCTCAACACGCTTTCCAAGCTGCTTGATTTCGGCGCCAAGATCAAGCGACCATGTGGAGTTGGCTCGTGGGGTATTGAGGATCGCCGCAACGTAGTCCTTCAACACAACGGAGGCGAAGAAGCCGACGTTGACATTTCGTGTGATTTGGAAGATGTCATTGTCTTGCCTATAATGTCCAAATGGTGTATTAGATATCGTATCACAAAATAATAAGGTTTGTGTCTTACCAAGCTTTCTCCTTTTCATTAAGAAGATCCCAGGGTTTATACTTTCCACTTTCATTGACAGAGAGCAGATTCTCTGCAACGTGGTTGTGGTTTCTGGAGAACATGACCAACACAGCAATTACTCCAGGAGGCATCATCATAATTCTCTCCGAAGCAATGGAATCAGGAAATATTTCTCCATTCTTGTAAGTTCTGACCCGTTCCTGTTCTTCCTCGGTGTTCCCATAGAGCGTACTTAGATCTACGTATGATGAGGTGGAGTTGATCCAAGGATCGCTTCTGGAAGTTTGGAAACACTCGTGGATGACGATAGTCGCAAATGAGAAAAAGAGACGATTGAGACCCGATGGATGTGGTCGGAACGTCTTTTCATTCCTTTTCAAAAGCAGATCGAAGACGAGTTCTGGGTCAGGGAGATTCGGACCCTTCGGTTTAGTAGGAGGAACACTGCGGGAATAAGGCGTTCCAGCTTTGCCCATCTCAGGGATCCAAGGGTTGTTCCCACTTCCATCGTGGTGTCGATATTTGGCGGTTGGGCCAGCTGTTGTTGGAGGTGGGTGAGGGAGATCATTCCACAACATGGAGATAAAATTGTTGGATACATTAGCTGCTAGTCCGCTGTTCGCTGGCAAACTTTGAAGCATAGAGACTCCATGTTCAAGCAAAAGCTTATGCCACGTTAGTTCTCGAGAATTTGAGAAGCCATACACGTAATGTTGAGTAAGAGAAAGGGGAGGAGAGGAAGGGGGGAAGGCTGGTTTCTTACCTCTTTATCGTCCAAAGGCTCACCCGATGCGATTGTGGTAATTGCCTCTGTGACGGTTTTGGCATTCTTGAAGTCAAGATGAGTGAGATCATGAATGATTGAAGTCTTTTCCACAGTTGGGGTCGCTGCCGCTTGTGCGTCGCTTTTCCCGTCTGGTGCCCTTGCAGGCTTCCGCCTCATTGTACCCAACAATGATTTAATTTGGCCGGGCATTGTGACTTTATCGACAGAGAAACTCGAGAAAAGAGAATTGAAGGACTCAAATGTGAGGGAAAAGTCCAAAGTGTCGAGAAATTGAAGATGGCGAGGGATGGGAGGACAACATGATGGGGTGACAGAGGTAGAAATGGGATATGCAATGGGAGGCTGGCCGAATGAGACAAAGACATACATACTCGGACTTACTTAATTACCTCTGATCGCTGTTTGATTGGAAGTGTCTCAATCAACGAAGATGCCATCACGAAAACCCTAACATCTAAATGGACACGACGTGCAGCAGGAAAAGTTGTGTTCACACACAATGCAGATCAGATATTATCAAGACCGTCGAGGCGAGAGGAAGCGGGGATGTGGTACAGGACTCTTGGTCGAGGTCATGAGAATTCGGAAAGGAGTTGTACAAATCTTGCAGTGGAGTTGAGGTCTCCTCACGTCCCAAAAAGTCCTGATATCACGTGCCTCTCTCCCTGGAAGACTTCGGTTCCTTGCTGAAAATGCTTATGGATATGATCGATCAAATCCGTCTCCGGCAACCAAAAAAAGAAAACAATTGAAAGGCGTTGACTTGATAGGCAAGCACACATCCCATTTCATATGCATAGAATCTGATCGGCATATTCAAGTCCCACAAACCCTGGCTTTGTGGCTTGCAACTAAGAGCTGCACATCTGCAAGAAGCTCTACTTCTGAAGTTCCCCACTCGGGATCACCAATTGACAGCTCCCTCTTACTAAAAGTACCAGCTGTGGGTGGGCTCATTTCATATGAGGCAATAAGAAAGTCCTCCGCTCCAAGGAAAGCCCCTTTGATTAAATGTGTTTGCACTGAAAGCAGTGGAAGCCATCGGGGTAATGATTCCCCAAGCATTATTTGACGCCTTCACCGCTTCAGCCCGCCAGACTAGGTAATGAGGAGGGGAAATCATTGCCGTGGCGGAAAGATATTGGCCGAAGAGGACTCGTGGAATGAGACAGTCTCACAAACGAAGCTCTTCCTACCACCATGACTTCTGGTTGCGGTGCACCTTCCTGAGAAAGGTTCTTGTCCAATAGTCCATCAATAGGGGTTTTAAATATCCCGGAACTCGAGTTCGAACTATTCCGATTCTCGTTTTGCACAACAAATCTTGAAATAAAGAAACTGCATTATCTGGGTACCATTACACACGAGAGCTCCACAAACGTCCCAAACCAACCTCGGTTGTGTTACGATGAGCACTTTTAATAAAACGCAACCTACAACATGTGGCCATTGGAGAAAACCTTCATATCCTGTACAATCATGTAACGAAACAAGCCTGCACGACGAAATGTCCTCATCGCCAGAACCTCAAGAACGACAAGAGGAAATCCCCCTTTCCATCCGAGCAGTTCAAGATTCCAAAGCTCCCTATCGAGGTGGCCGAACACTCATCGTTTGCCTCGATGGCACCGGTGACCAATTTGATCACGACAACTCCAATGTGGTCAATTTCGTGCGGTGCTTGAAGAAAGATGACCCAAATCAAGTCACCTATTATCAGGCCGGGATTGGCACTTATAACGGACATCAAGGGTTGAAAGGTGGCATTTCCTCCTCTCTGGATATGGCGGTTGGGAGTGGTTTAGGAATTCATGTCAAAGACGCATACCGTTTCCTAATGCAAAACTACTGCGAAGGGGACAAAATATGTCTTCTGGGTTTCTCTCGAGGAGCATACACTGTGCGCTGCTTAGCAGGAATGCTTCACAAGGTCGGGCTCTTACCAGCACACAAGTAAGTAATTCAGTTTTCTTGCCTCCAAAATTTAGCGAGGAAGAAGGGGAAGAAAAGCGGCAATACAATCGCACCTGCCCACTTGACCATTGTTCCAACCGTCTTGGGTAATTCAATACAATTATCCCAGATAATTGAGACCACTCAAACTATTAACCGAGATTTTTGGAACAACGATCACGATTGTCCTAAAAGATTGGGAGAACGGGATGAGCAGTCAGGTACAAACCTGTTATTTGCTGCAGTTCTTTATCCCTTTCATGGAAAGGAAAACAAATACTAACTTGTTTCAGCGGTGCACAAGTTTCTTTCGCCTACAACTTTTACAAAAATGATAACTCGCCAGATTGGAAAATGAGCCGCGAGTTCAAGGATACATTCTGCATCAACGTCGAGGTTTATTTTGTTGGCCTATGGGACTGTGTGGCGAGTGTGGGATTCTTCCCAAGGAAGCTCCCTTTCAGCAAATCGCCAACCAGCTCTGTCCACTATTTCAGGCACGCAATGGCTTTGGATGAACACAGAGCGAAATTTAAGATCTGCCAGTGGCAACGCCGGGATTCGACCCAGGAGCAAGAGGCTGTCAATCGTACTCCAAAACAAGGAAATCTCCAGCAGATTGGCAAGATCCGTGGAATCTTCCGCTCATGTTTTGGACCAAAAAATCCAGGTTCTCCAGGAAATGTCAACAACGATCGACGCTCCTCTACTTCGTCTGCCCCTTCAAATCAGGACCGACTAGAAAAGGAATTCGAAAAAAAAGACACTTCGGTGCATGACCATATCAAGACAGACGTTTTGGAAGTTTGGTTTGCTGGCGCTCATGCAGATGGTCAGTAACCTAAACTTCAATTTCTTTTTTCCTCTTTCGTGATGCTACAAAAACAGTGGTCAAGACACCTTTTGACTAGGAAGAACTCTATTACTTTCGCTCCTTCCCCTCATTTTCCTTGGAGATACTTACCGAATTGGCAATACTAACTCCGAGAGCTTCCGCAGTTGGAGGGGGAGCAGTTCTCAATGAAGAGCGTCATATGCTCTCCCGTATCCCTCTTCGTTGGATGATCAGACAGTGTTTCGAATGTAACACCGGTATTATCTTTGGTACGGCTGCTTTGGCGGAGGCTGGAATTGATGTTCCGAATGTTTGGCCGGTGTACAAGAAGCCATCAAGACCTGTAGTGGGGCCATCCCCGAATATGTTAGAGCAGTATGAAGCTGGTGAGCTCCCTTCTCTCCGACGACGTTCAACAGCCCTGGGCGTGGACAAGGATCAACGGAAGAAAATCTTAGATGGTAGCAGCAAAGAGGGAATGATTTCACACGATAAAGTAGATGAGAAGCACCCCTCGAAAAATTTTTGTCTGTTACCGGAGCATGCTGAAGACCACTTCGATGCTATGGCACCTATCAATGATCAATTGGAACAAGCCAAAAGTTGGTGGGTTCTTGAGTTTTGGCCCGTCAAAGTTCGGGTTCAGCAGTCGGATGAACAGTGGGAGAAGGTAGTGAGGATGAATTTAGGGCGGTTTAGGGCTATCCCGGAAACAGAACCTAATATGCATTGGACAGTTCAGATGAGAATGAGCGATAAGAACTATAAGGTTAGAAACAGGGTTGATAAGAATGCTATGGTATGTAACTCTTCCGTCCCCCCTTTTTTCCAACCCCTATTAGTGGTCGGGACCAAGTTTTATCACTGGCCGCGCCCAGTTCCCAACTCAATATGAAAAACACAAGCTAATTCGTTGTAGTGGCAAGTAACTGCTTGAGTTCGTTCTCCTCTGTATTTTCTCATGTATGAAGTAATAGTAGACACATCTAATATCATGAATCGGGTCTCATTTGTAGCTAGCCATCCTTCCGACCCTTCAACAGGGCGCTTAGGTTGCAGTTTCTCGATTAACATCAACTTAACAATTTCGCACTCTTCCCGTATTTGCTCTGTTTCACCTCCGTAAACACCATCTCGTTTCCGTCTTCGCCTTTTTCATCCTCCCAGCCGTCACACAACTAAATATACGAGTCTAGTGGGGGTTGCTCGTCCCCAACATTTATTTTGGGATTGGGAAGTACCAGAAACTCCTGTTTTTTCCCAGTCATTCTTTGCTAAGCGAGGAGACGGTGGGCTTGACGAAGACAATGTATTTAAAAAGCTTATGGGTAACTAAGTCTATGTGATATACAATCGGAACAACGTGTTTTCTGGGGGTCTTGTAACTGTATAAAATACTTATCTAAATGATTTTAAGTTTGATTGTTCATGGTCATTTAGAACACTCGAACTTAATAAAAAAGGTACATTTCTCGAAGGTTTCCACGCAGTTTAATTGGTGGCTGAAGAAATGTATATGTTATATTCCCAGCTATTAGTCCAGTCAATACACAGGATAACCGTTACACCAGAGGGACAATAGTTCAAAAGGCATCCACGATTACCACCAAACGGCGAAATCGTAGCTAATAGCATGTATATGGAACGGACCCTGTGATATAGCCCCCTGGCTAATATCACATACATTCATGAGGCGAGTCACGTGTAAGGAAACAACCCCCTGTCGGCTGCAGACCTCAGCCGCAGCTGGAATAATCTCGAGTTGTGGGGATGGATAAGGATACCGACACTGAGGCAAGGTGGACCGGGAACCTGGAGATGGGTTTGTAAACGATCTGACCAGTTACAGTAGAGCAACGCCTTGCTTGGTCGTGACGGGACGGAGATCAATCCTAACCTGGTAAGCTGTTCAATGCCATGCCTGTGGTTTCATTGCCTTGTTTATATTCTTACGAGCCTCATCTCTCATGCCTAGACAACACAACAGGGCGAGATGACTATGCTGCTTTCCTAAACACCGTGAGAAACATGATTCTGACCCCATTCACCGTCGACCTTGGTCAACCAAAGCAAAAGCATACGAGAAAAGGGAACTACAAGACCAAAAGTGGCTGTAAAAAGTGCAAGTCAGTACGCATTTTCTCGTCTACCGACCGACATCAGCTAATACATATTCACATGCAGGAGTCGGCATATTAAATGCGACGAAGCAAGGCCATCGTGTTGGTTGATGCAATCATATTTCCATCTAGTTATACTAATTTGGTTCAGGTTCTAGGTGTTTGCTTGCCGGTTATCGCTGTCCAGGCTACGGATTTCCGCCCCAGCAAACAACATCTCTCCGCCCTCTTCAACAAAAACCACCCATCATCAGAACACCTAGGATTATTCCGGGCACGGTAGATCATGTCAAAGAAGTTGAATTGCAATTAGTCCGAACTTTGACGGGGCTGTCGGCTCCGGCTGAAGAAAGGATATGGGAACAAGCGATATTTCCCCTATCCCTTTCTGAACCCGTCGTTTGGCATTCTCTTCTTGCTGTTGCAAAGTAAGTAATTCGACTCCCCCTCATCTTAGATACGTGATGTCATGTTCTTCATTTTCTAGCAATTCCACCCCTTGGAATCTAAACGTATTGACTAACATACGCTCAGTCTTGTGGAAACCTTTGCGCTGAAAATGCAGCAGAAGAATTCTCCTGCTGCTATATCTTATCAAACCACCCTAACTCACTATAACCGCGCTATTAGTTTACTCACCTCCCAAGATTCTGTTCGAAAGTTATCAACTGTAGCCCTACTTGGGAGCTGTCAAATGTTTTTCAATATAGAAGCTTTTTCCCAGAATCGAATTGGAGCTCTTACTCATCTACGTGCTGGGTAAGCCTACAATCTCCTAATTTTTTGCTTCCGATGGTTACGAGGATGTCCAAAATTCACACTGCCCACTTCCCTCCCCACTTACATTATTTCTTCCTTCCTAGATCGTTTAATACTGATCTTGCCTCTAGGATTCGCATCATACGCTCTCGGAAATCCAGCAATTCGCCACCTGATGCTATCATAGACCACATTTTATCACCCTTATTCCACGATTGTTTTTACAATTGGATATCGCTACTGTATGTTTATGGCAAAACACCCGAATTCGAGATTGATGGAGTTGATCTGTATATGCCCCCAAGTCAACGCTTCAATAACATCGTCGAGGCGACAGTTGAGTTGGAGCAAATCACTTGCTTTGGACACTACTCGGTACGATCGTTTCAACATTACAAGTTAACACACGACGAGGAAGAGATCAACACTGCGGCAACATTGCAACGCCACTACTTCCAAAAAAGAATTCAACAATGGGTCCAGATATTTGAACCTCTGCACAGAGCTACAAAAGACCCGGAGGTTTTGCAAGAACTCGCATACCTCAAGCTTGTCCAACGACTCTTGTATATATGGCTTCCCCAAAAATTTACCCTGGAGGAAGTTCAGCACGATGTGAACGTGCAGGAATACATCAATATATTCGAACAGATGTCCTCACTTTTCCATACCTCCGGCAAGAGCATCACAAAAAATCAGAAGCGTACCGGAACGACCTACCAAATGTCCACGCATGCATTCCTTCAGGTATACATGCTCGCCATCAAATGTCGAAATCCGTCCCTTCGAGTCCGAGCACTTTCGTTTCTCAAAGTCATTCTCAGCAGCTCGAAGTGGGATGACATGATCCAGAGCTCTGCCGGAATGGTACATGTACTTGAAAGGGTAATTGCCGTTGAGCAAGAAGGGTTGGAAAATTTAAAGGATCCAACCGGCGCAATTGTTCCTTCCGAATGGGCTAGGGTGACGGATGTTAATTACATTTCGGAGCATAGTGATGGAACTCTGTATCAAATGCGACAGAGAATCAACGGCAAGTGGAATGTGAGGGACGAGAAGATCGATATGCGTTATAAGAACTGGTTATCTATAGTCGACGACAAAACCTTGGACAATGAAAATTCCTCTCCGGAATGAATACCCCGAGGAACCTTTCCAAGAGAGCTCGTACAAATTTGGGTTGCGAGGGAAACTTTCAGCAGAACAAAATAACATGGTGTTCAAGTGAAGTGCGTCGACAGCCAGCTTTACGGGTGAGACTAGATAGATATGCTCGGATTCTCAACCTTCGTTGTCCATTTTAAAGCTTTTTCCCCAGGCGGGTTAGGGCAAGGGTAATTTAAAAACGAGCAATCCCGTTTATTTACTGCCGTGGGGATGCCAGTTTACATTGCAGAAATAATCAAACAGAACTATCTAACTTAAACTTCTCTAGGAAAAGTTTATTCTATAAGAAAAACACTGATATACATATTTTGCCAGTCATAAGATGTAGAGAAGCGAGTCCCCGTCTCGCGATAGTTAGTAAAGGAAGTAGGAGAAGCGGTAGATAATTTCAATTAATTACTCCAAATATTTGAACAACTAACTTCTGATTGTCCTAAATGAGACCTCCTAGAAAACAGAATAAGAATCGAAGAACCATACAGTTGAGGATTGAGATTGTGTCTTACTGAAGACTTGATTGTCATAAATTACCGGAATTCCACCTCGTCGAGTGACAGTGACTTGGCGACTAAATCTACCTCACTAATGTTTATTAATACAATGATTGACCAATATACATAATTGTACGAGAAGATAGTGTTTATCAGACGAACCCCCTAAAATTCACCAACCAATCACAAAGTCATCAAGTCAGGTACCGTCGACTCGGCAAGTGGGGGCCCCCCAAACCCCAAACCTCCAGCTCGCACCAGCCGTCGTGACTCGTCAGCCTCGCGGCGCATCGTGTCCTTAACCAGGTCCCTCCAAAATAAAAGTAAAAGAACCTCGCAACCTCCAACCACCAAACCCACCGCCAAAAACCTCCATTTGCCCAAGTATCAGTAGCCCGATTTCGAATTGATGTAAGAGGGAGTCAAGGGGAGAAAAGGATTGAGTAAAAGGAGAGAGAGAGAGAGAGGGAGAGCGAACATGAACGGTTTCTCAGATCATGGGTTGGACGAGGATGCCTTTGGGGAAAAGGGTAACCTAGTTTCGGCCTTTGATGCTTTTCGTAAGTCCTAATTCTCTTGCTCCAGAATGAAATAGTAGACGAGGTCAATGAGACCTCTCAATTTATTTCCGCGATACTTGAATCAGGTATAGAAATTAACTCGATTGATTCCAGCAAAATCCAAACCCCAATACATAACCCGTACCTCGGGCGGCGGAAAATGGACCGTCGCAATGCTGATAGTCTGCACCTACCTCACCTTCTCCGAACTCACCCTCTGGTGGCGCGGCCACGAGAACCACACCGTATCCGTCGAGAAAGATGTCGGCAAGAGCTTGCAGATTAACTTGGATATCGTCCTGGCAATGCAATGCCCAAACATCCATATAAATGTCCAAGACGCAGCCGGAGACCGCATTTTGGCAGGTGATATGTTGAAGAGGGATGCGACGAATTGGAACCAATGGGTGGATAAGAAGGGCTTTCATGCCTTAGGGAAGGATGCGAATGGGAGGGTTGATACGGGAGAGGGATATCATGATCATGAGGAGGGCTTTGGGGAGGAACATGTTCATGATATAATTGCTGCGGCGGGAAACAGTCGCCGTGCAAAGTTTGGGAGAACACCGAGGTTGAAGGGGGGAAAGGGCGATAGTTGTCGCATTTATGGAAGTTTGGGTGTGAACAAGGTCCAAGGAGATTTCCATATTACCGCGAGGGGTCATGGATATCAGGAATGGGGGGCTGATCATTTGGATCATACCGGTATGTTCACTCTACATCATTCCATTGCCGGGATTTGTGTGTTGGAATGGTCCACTAATTTTTGGTTGAATAGCTTTCAATTTCTCCCACATTGTGTCAGAACTCTCATTTGGAGCCTTCTACCCCTCCCTCCTCAACCCCCTCGATCGCACCATCTCAACCACTCCAAATAACTTCCACAAGTTTCAATATTTCGTCTCGGTCGTTCCAACAATCTACACAGTAGATAGTAGTTCATACGGAGTCAAGACTCTCTTCACAAACCAATATGCCGTCACCGAGCAATCACACATCGTCAGCGATCATGCCGTCCCAGGAGTCTTCTTCAAATACGATATCGAGCCTATGCTACTCACTGTTGAAGAAAGCCGAGACGGGTTCTTGAGATTCGTGGTCAAGATTGTGAATGTGTTCAGTGGTGTGTTGGTTGCTTTCCACTGGGGTTTCACTTTAAGTGAGTGGGCCGTTGAGGTCATCGGAAAGCGAAGGAAGAGATTGAGTGAGGGTGTATTGAATGGAAAGGCCTCATACCATGATTGATCTGTACAACTTTCATCTTATTTTAACATCATCTGGGCACGGCGTTTTCTGGATCATTTCCTCAAATTCAAATACATTGAAAAATAAAAATAAAACTTGCTAGACACCTGTGCATTGTCTTGAAATCCCGAAGATCGCGACATCTCAGCATCTAAAGCGTTTCTGCGCTGTTCTTTTCTCGTATTCTCATGCATTAGGTAAAATACAACCGACCCCCCGGAATTTGGCTGCCTTCGATTATTATTAGTCCCGTACTTGAATGTACTTTAAAAAACTCCATCCAAATCAATCCCAACCCCAATGCCATCAATTCAAGTCCAGGCCAGAAAAAGTCTCCACGAAACCAACGATCAGTGATTGTTTGCCAATCAAGGCTTTTTGTTGGTGAAGTAAACACCCAATCCAACACCAAGAGCAATAGCCAAGACGATGAGAACCACGATCAACAAGCACCACCACTTATTTCTCCTACGGCGACGAGCGTGCTTGTTGGCGATTTCGATTTGGTTATTTGCACCTTCTATGTCGTCGGTGGTCTTCAAGGCGTTTTGCTCAGTGTGTTCAATGACGGGGTCTTGGGCTTCGACCATTTGGGCCATCTCTTGGAACATCTCGGCGAGGTCGGTGAGGGTTGCTTCGATACGTTGAAGTTCATTGTGACGGGCTCGAACGGCTCCTAAGACGGATGAAGCTTGTCCGGTGCGGTTACCCTTGAGCTGCCGTGAAGGTTAGGATCATATCGTCATGTATACGGGGAGTGGGGTTAACTTACAGCTGTTTGAAATACACCTTCTGAACCCCAGTCCAACTCGGAAGCTTGCTTAACCTCATCCTCGGTCGCGTCTGGGTTAACGATTCGGAATTGTCGGGCAATCTGCTCACGATATCTGGTTCTGAATGACAGCTCCTCTTGTTGGTAATCTTGTAGCGCTCTCTGGAAGCTCTCCTTGGCTTGCTTCGATTGCAGCTTCTTCATCGACTTTGAGGCAGCGCTATCGGGCGTCTTGACCTCATCGAGTTCGAGGAATTTGATCTGATCGCGAATCTGGGTGTTCTTCAACTGTGTTTGCGTGACCAAGCCTTCGAGCTGCGCCGAAGTGCTGCTATCTGCCGAGCTGAGGGAGCGTTGGTGAAGGGCCGAGATCTCTGAGATATTTGCGGTCAGGATGCGAATCTCGGATTTGACATGCTGGCATCGTTCGAGGAAGTCTGGTTGGGAGAGGACGGAGGAGGTATTGGCGGGAGCACCGGGAGTTTGTTGCGAGTATTCGGAGGCACCGGAATAATTGGACATTTCATGCTGAAGACCCGGTTGTGCTAGATGGCCCTGTTGCGAAGAGAGATGATGTTAGCTGGATTGTTGCTGTTGCCAGATGGTTTCCACGATCGCGCGCAGAGCGCAAAGGGGAAGCCTGATGCGCGGATGAGGGGATGTACCTGTTGGTGAGCGTATCCAGCGGCGTCTGCGCCTGGAGCCCCATTGTAGGGGTTTCCACCGTACTGCTGGTATTGGGACATGATTGAATGCTCTTCAATTGATGTTTGTTTTGCGATGTATGGAGATGTTTGGGCGTGGAGGACGTTTAATCAGACGTCTCCAAGGATGGATGACGTTGGTTGGTTGGAGTTGGGAAATTAACTACAGCAAATTCGAATATGGCCGAGTGAAGGGGTCAAGGTAAGCCACGCCGGCAATTCAACACAACGACGCTGCAAAAATGCAAAAATGTATATATGAAATGAGTATTCGCACCGATGGAGAATGTTGAGGACAGAGGAGAAAATGGAAAACCGAAAGGCAGCAATTTTTGGTCTGCTGCCTACCGGTACCTTTTGTTTATAGCGTTTGATCTAAAGCATTCTCCCGAAGCTCCGTCACCAACTGTGGCGCGACCATGGCTGTGTTGGGCAGCGGCCTTTTGCCAATGGAGGAGGTGAGAACTTTACTATATTTGAGGGCAAATGGGTGGGTGGGACGGTCGTACTTGTATGCAAATACGGTACTTGAATACAGTAGGTAAGGAAAGGTTAGGAAGGGTAGGGATGAAGCTATCTCGCATTGAGGCTCAATATCCAGTGACGCCAGTCTGTGAGTTGTCCGATGTTTGGTTCCAAGGTTTCTTCAGGAAGCGGAGGGAGTCACGTGTTCAAACCAAAAATAGATTCAACAGGACAGAAGTCTCTGGCGCAAGTCCGTTCAGGGAACGATGAGAAAAGTCGGCATGGAAAATGAGTTGGTGTATTGTGAAGAGTGAGAAGAGTTGGGAGAGATCGAAGTACCTCAAGACGTAACCGTCAATCTTGACCCACTAGTAAGTGTAAATTGAGAAAGTCCTTCTCTCCATGTTTTTTACTTCTCACTTTCCATCCCAAGTTCTTCGGTCGAAGTCCCTGAAATTATAATAAATTATCTATGCATCACGTATCACATCACATTCTTCAACACCGCCGGAGAATTCATGATGAGAACACGTGAGGCCACGCGCTGTACCAGGCATACGTGTACCCCTCATGCGGATGATTCTGACTATTGATCAAATATCGTTCCTTCAAAGCGACTCTGCAACGTGCAGGAGAGAAACAAGCATGTTTCCATTCCTCGAAACATGCAGTCATCATCTTGTCCACGAGCCGTCCTTCGATAAGCTTCCCCGTCGTTTTCGGATAGATGGCCGGCGTGGCTTAACGGTTAGGTTAGGGCTTCATTCGAAAATGCATGCCGACTTTCAATAGTGTCGCTTATGGCCAAAAAGGGGTTGACCTTGCGACCGAACAATCTCCTTCACCATCTTCAAAATACCGGCCCGAAGTCCTCAAGGAATGAGCGAAGAGATCACAGACACACTGGAATTCACCGGTAGGGGAATTCCCACAAAACTCCGCTGAGACTGCACCGTCTTGGGGGAGGAGCGCTTTGTGGATGCCCGTGATGCTTTGTGGAGAAGACAGAGTGGACGGGAGTCTGTGCTTGGGAGGTTCCATTTGCCAATAATCATCGTCCAGTTATTAAGCCTCAAATGACTAGGTGGGAAAAAGCCAAAAAAATATATACTTTTCGGCAAGTTCTATTCCTTACAGATGCTCTTTCTGTGCAGGAGATACGAACCCGACGGCTTGAATTTTCAGGAGAGACTTGCTTGGTTCATGGTGCCAGTAATTTTGTGTGTGGTAGCATTTGCCAATAGTTATATCATCCATTCATTAAGGTTCCTTGACTAGTCCCCATAGACGACACAAGCAAAGTAAATATCAGGTTTGCACTTGCTCTACTTTGCTCATTGTTCTAGCTATCTAGGGCAATATTAAAGACTGTACTAGAAAGCAAGATATGTTCTCCCCATTCCCTATGTTCTGTACGAGCTCCACCAATCAGACATCAAAAAGAGCCTTCCTTGTATCGTATGTATACTTGAGATCAAGATGCCAGTAGTTTGGTGTATCTGGCTTACTGATACGCCACGCCTGATCGAGAGCCTGCAAAACCTCTTCTGGTAAAGGGCCAGCTTCGCAACCCTTCAAGTTCTGATCGAGTTGTTCGATGGAACTGACACCAATGATAACTCCATCATTTCCATCCTTGACATTCAAAGCCGAGTGATGGACAACCCAGCGAAGAGCAACCTCAACCATGGTGAGACCAGCCTTCTCGACAACTGGTTCAATGACTTTGAGAGCCTCAAAGGTACTATCCTTGTAATACCTCTTGCGATAATTCTCTCCAAGTCCACCATTATCGCTGAATCGGCCCTCCTCTGGGATGTCCGAAGTCTTGTACTTTCCAGAGAACAAGCCACCAGCAAGTGGGTTGTAGATAACGACATCGAGACCGTATCTCTTGCAGGCGGGAATGAGTTCTTGTTCAAGAGAACGTGTGATGGCGTTGTACATTCCTTGATAGATGGTGGGTCGGACCTGCATGAATATCAGAAACAGTACCGATGAAAAAGAACGTGGGCATCCTTCGGATACAACTGTTGCAGCCCCTCATGGTATTTAGCAGGATCCAAGGGTAGGTGTTAGTGTGTTACGCAAGTTAAATTTGGTGCGAATAGATCAACTCCATGGGTTCTGGGGTTACGAAACATCCTGCTAGTTACCGAGAGAGGCTGTACATGCTTCAAACTAGGCAATTTCGCTATGTCCTGAGAGCTTCGAATAGAGAAAATCCACTTACCCAATTGTTATACTTGCAGTGCATCACAACTTCTGCAACCTCAAAAGCCGTAAAGTTGCTAAGCCCAAGTTGGACAAACTTGCCCCTGGAAGAAAGGTTAGGACATGAAAATCTTGAGTGCCTGAAGATTTCCGAATTCTCTGGAGATAAACTTACTGTTTGTGAAGCTTATCAACGCCTGCTAGCGTCTCCTGGAACGGGACGGAGCGGTCCTGCATTTCAAGACAGGGTCAGTTAACTTTCAGTTTGGAGCCCCTACTTGCTCCCTATCAGAATTGAGTCTTACCGCCGCATGAAGATAGAAGATATCTACGCAATCAGTGCCTAGTTCTTTCAAGCTCGTCTCAAATTTCTGGGTAAGGACTTCGGGTTTGTGAATCCCCGGTGTTCGTGGATAGACTTTAGTCTGTAAATAGCATCACGTATTCAGTCAGAACAGGGCTTTCACAAGTTCAAACTCGGTTTCACCACGAGTTGGGCATTGAACCCGGTTGAGTAATCACATACCGCTAAAGTCAAACCCCTTTTTTTATATTGAGCCTTAGCCGTGAAGCGCTCCTGTTCGCCTCCAATATAAGCACGCGCTGTATCCACTTCATAATATCCAGCGGCCTGTAAATGATCGAGGGTTTTCGTAAATCCATCTAGAGTCGTGATCCTGGCGCCCTTCGCAGTAGCATCGTCTCCTTCGCCGAAGGTCATGAGACCCAGGATGACTCGAGGCTTTCCGGTTTGTGTGAGGAGAGGCATTGTGGTAAATTTGGGGATCGGGTTGCAATTTCGATTAGGAAGGGAAAATATTGAAAATGTAACACGCCAGATAGTTGGAGGTTAGTTGAAATTCGGTGACGCATGTTTACTAAATTAGTAAGTGGTGGTTTAATGGTGGGGGTGTGGCTGTCGGCGTTAAGAGCGAAAACCCGATAGGTCACAATTAAGCCTTCACTTCGTGTATAGAATTGAAACGCGAGGTGCAAAACGCAGTAAGTACTTCTCGAGTTTTAACCCAAATGGGTTGGGAGAATTGTAGTGATCACTTGAAAAGAGCTCAGTTATTGTTCCATGCTGTTGCACACATATAGAACACCAAAAAGTCGGAATCAGAGAAGGCAAATCAGCGATGGCCCCAGGAGTTACGAACACAATTTTTACGAATACCTTTTAGAATCTTACCGGCAATCGGCAGCTCATAGTACAGGAGGACGGCAGAGGACGGTTGAAGACGGCATCTCGGCAACGTTGCCAAGTCTATCAAAGTTCATTGAGCTCCGAACTTAGTCAAAGCTACTGTCAATACTTTGAAGAATCGCATTACACATCCACTATTGTACGAAGTAAGACAGTTCAACGAGATTGTCTTAGATCGTTTGTCTTACATTAACGTAATGCAAGTCAAATCTCAACTGTCGCACGCAAAACCCCGCTCTTGAAACGCCACATCTTTCGATTTGTACATTTTCTTTTCTTCAAGCCATTCTCTAGCCTGCGAAAGAACTCCAGCTACTCGGTATCGCACTGGCAGATGCATCAAAACACCTTTTTCATAGGTTTTCAAACGTGCTGTGGATACCTTTAAAAGTGATGTGTATGCTTTATAAGAGTGCTGTGAATACAAAGGCAGCCAGTGGAATAGCTAGGATTCTTCAAAATCAATGATCCCCCTCTCTGTAGGACGAGCTCAAAAAGGGACGCTTGAGCCTCTCGATGGCTTTAGATTGGATTACAGGGCATTTTTGGTGGTGAAAACTGCCGAGTGTAGATCAAGAGACAAAAAGGTGTTTTGATGCATCTGCCAGTGCGATACCGAGTACTGCTATGTTTTGTCGAAGAATCCGTATATACTTAGACCCTGTCAAGATTCAAGGCAAAGCTAGTTGATACGGGATGCCCCCCGACAAATAGTCTGTGCAGAGCGGCGGGATTCAGGGGGGGTGGGCCAAAATAGTCTGGAAGGCTCAAGTTATATCACGCTAAGATACGCAAGCAGGAGTGTGATGTGTCGAAGGCTGAAACTTTCTTCCTTTCTGTGCCTCTTTATCTCTTCTTTGAGGCTGTGACTGCCGTTTCTTTTCACTCGCATGTCCGTTCTGGGACCAGCTTACCAGCCAGCCTCCCTTGTCAAAACCATTTTCCATGCCTCGTGGCCGAGAATCAAATTCGCATGCTGCCAAACCGATTCGCACCGCTGGTTGGATAGGAGACTCTAAGCCCCAATGCAGGTAATAAATTGGATCTTGTTAT
Source organism: Hymenoscyphus scutula (assembly GCA_001399465.1). Classification (NCBI taxonomy): domain Eukaryota; kingdom Fungi; phylum Ascomycota; class Leotiomycetes; order Helotiales; family Helotiaceae; genus Hymenoscyphus; species Hymenoscyphus scutula. The sequence goes on from LKTO01000055.1 coordinate 232,907, forward strand.
TAAGGTTGTGCTCCAGTGGGCGAACTTCGTCCCTGGGGATTTGAAGTTTATTTTTTAGATGGAGCTCAGGCCTGGGACGAAGTATATACACCTGTACAATATCAAAACTGGACCCCTCTTGTCTACCGCGCTAGTTAGTCTCTTTAGGAAAAAACAATCCAGTCCCGGTTTTCGTACTCGCTTCTATTCTTGGGCGCCGCCAAGAAGAGGGGCAGAGGTGAATGATTTGCCGAAGGTTAGAGGAGCGGACAGTAGACGTTCCCGAAGGCTAATCGTCGCAACTCTTGGTATATCTGGCGTGTTATAACTATTTTGATACTTGCGGGGAGCAGTGTGGAAAATGTTTGAATTTGTCTTTGTTGGTAGCGAGAAACGGGATGGCAAATCTCGCTTTAGTTATCTCGAGTAAGCTTAAAAGGGTTCGTTCGCACATTTCAACGGTAATGTGTGATCGCTCCTCGCCACATAGTACCCTGGCAGTCCCTTTTTAGTTCATAATCATTCTTCACCCAGCGTTTTTTGCCCCTTATCTTTCGAACAACAACTCTGATCTGGACTCCGGCATTCATTATTCGCTGATTCAAGTGGTCACCGTGGATGTTCTCCATAGAGCGTCGTCGTCAACAACGTTACTGGGGGTTAAACCAGGGTGGACGTAAGCTCCCCGGGAAGCTACCCTGTTTGCACATGGCGGCCCTAAACGAGCCCCTGTAGCTAGCTTAATCCCTTCCACTTAAACATATAAAGCGGCGATACAAGTGAATATGCCCCGTTGTAATTTAGTATGTTCGTTATTAAACTAAAGATTACCATAGATGGATGGTTCGAATAATGAAACTTGGTTGCTCTAAATATATAATAAAATTTTCGGCTTCTGCTAATTGTCTAAAGTAAATTGAGGTGAAGAAACGGAGCTAGTAAGTATGCAAGTACGACTTACTGCCGCTTTTACTATCCATCGAAGCACCCCTCCTTTACCTCGCCTTGACGCCGCGACGCAACCATCAACAACGACATCGTGAGCTTCATTTTTAAATGAAGAGCAATGTTAGGGGGTTAGGGATGACGACGGTGTGTAAGGGATTGCCGCCACGCCACCACGCTCCCCTCCCCTTGTTCAATTCGTCTTTTTTCGTATAACTCATACACAACTTACACTTTTTTCACTCCTCCGAGGTCGAGGTGAAGGAGGAAGCGCTGTCCTAGCGGTTTTCTGGGCAGTGGTTCTTCAAGATTGAAGCAGAGGACTGTTTCTCGTATACCAACTTTCGTGTACTCCGTACAGCTCTACGTCCACTCCTGACTTGACATTATTGCTGACCTAAACTCAACCCCCGAACCCAGAAGTGGGTTATTTTTTTCGTTCCGTGCCCTCGGGGGGATCTTTGCCAAGGATTATTCTCCTTTGCATCCCGGTCTTTTTAAGCATTTCTCTTCGGAAAATATCTCCAAGCTTTGAACATCTTCACGTTGCAAGGCTCCTCCCGGTGTGTTATCGATTCTATCCGCGTCCAAATTGGATCCTCATGCAGGGACAATGCACGCTTGTTTTACCATCATGTCTATGATGTTTTCGCATTTGCTGCAGTACTCGAGTATTATAATCCTCGTTTATTTCATGGGTTGCTCTCTCTTTCCGGGTAATTCACAAGCCCATGATACAACGTCTCCTCTTCTTTCGTAGCGATGATAACGGAAAAGTTTGAATTTGTCGGCAGGTATTCAGAGGCTCAGACAGATCCAAAGAAAGAGTTCATCTCGTGTCATTTCAAATTAGCGAGAAACATGTTGACATGGGCAAGGCAGTTGTCCGTGTGTTGGGGTGCGTTCACAACGGGCAGGGTTGCCTTGTAATCTTTAACTTCAATTGTCGGCTTCCGTAAGTAAGTTTATGACAGGTTTCTTCTTCTGGAAACAAGGCTGCCGTTTGTGGAAATCGAACAGGGAGAAGCAACTACTGGCGGGTCGTCAAGCGTACCACCATGTCAACTTGTCAAGAGGGGCTGTCAATATCGCTCCTCAAACCCAAATCCACCCTTTTAAGCATGGCGACTGGTGTGCCAGATGGGAGTGATCTTCGGTGTGCGGTCAGGTATTTTGTCCGCGTACACCACCTGCAGGGAGAACATGGACGTTTTATTCGGATAGGGTAATCGGGTAACATTCAAGAGGCATGGAGGACGAACATGAGGACCGGGTCCAGCCGTATTAGAATAGGGTTTGAAAATATATAAGGAGGTGGATATTTCCTCTCAACTTTTCTCTTCATCCTCTCAGATCATCCTCTCCAATATTCTAATAATCCCTTCTGGATATCGACCAGATCACACTCACTTATCTCCTTCATCATGAAGAACACATTCTTTACTTCAATTCTTGCGGCTTTGGCCAGCAGAACTTTAGCATCTGCTATTCCCTCCCTTTCAGACTTAATTCTCGCTTCGCGCCAAACTACAACAGACTGTGTACACTCTGCTACTGCCAGAGGCTGCTGGGGAACCGGCTTTAATATCGACACTGACTACTACGACAACACCCCAAACACCGGAGTCACTCGAGAGGTAAGAGCCCCAAGCTTAGTTCTAGTATCAATACTAACTTCACCAGTACTGGTTATCTGTTGAAAACACTACTCTTACTGCTGATGGTTATACTCGCCAAGTTCTTTCCTTCAATGGAACAGTTCCTGGCCCAGCCATCGTAGCAGACTGGGGTGACAATCTCGTCATCCATGTCACCAACAACCTTGAGCACAATGGAACGGCTGTTCATTGGCATGGAATTCGTCAACTCAACTCTGTCGAGTATGACGGAGTACCAGGAGTAACTCAATGCCCAATTGCCCCCGGAGACACCCTCACCTACAAGTTCCAGGTCACTCAATATGGTTCAACTTGGTATCATTCCCACTTCACACTGCAATATGGGTAATTTTCTCTCCTCTGAGCTACATATTTTCAAGACTGACAACAAGCAGTGATGGACTCATGGGTCCTATGATCATAAATGGTCCAGCTACAGCCAACTACGACGAAGATCTCGGTATGATGTTCCTCTCGGATTGGTCCCACATCCCAGTTCCTCAACTCTGGGATGCTGCCAAACTGGGAGCTCCTCCAGTCTTGCCAGGTGGGCTTATTAACGGTACCAACACTTTCAATTGCAGCACCAGCAAGGATCCAAACTGTGTTGGAGGCGGTAAGAAGCACGTCAATGTGTTCGAAGCTGGAAAGACATACAGAATCCGTCTTGTGAACACCGCCCTTGACGCCCACTTCCAGTTCTCCATTGATGGCCACAGCTTCCAGGTTATTGGAATGGATCTTGTTCCAATCGTACCATACACTACAGACAATCTTTTCGTCTCTATCGGCCAGAGATACGATATCCTAGTTACCGCTAATGCTGCCGCTGGCAACTACTGGCTTAGAGCAGGATTGGTTATCGGCTGTGGAAACAACGATGGAGCAGCAGATATTACTGGCATCATCAGATATGATGCGAGCAGCACAGCGGACCCCACTACCACCTCGTCAGTCACACGAACTGCCACTTGTGGTGATGAACCAGTCGAGAATCTCGTTCCTCACCTTGCCTTGAATGTTGGAACTTACTCTTCAAGTGCAATCAAAGAAGAGTCTCTTGGATTTGCTTTTGACGATTATTTCAAGTGGACTCTCAACTCCTCCACCCTTAAGCTTGACTGGTCTTCTCCAACTACCTTGAAGATCTTCAACAACGAGTCTATCTTTCCCACTGAGTACAACGTTGAGTCGCTCACCACCACCTCTGACAATGATATCTGGGCTGTCTATGTTATCGAGGATACCACTGGCTTTGGAATAACCCACCCAATCCATTTGCACGGTCATGATTTCTGGGTCATCAGTCAGACCACTGGATCTTTCGATCCTGCGTCAACGGCTGTAAACCTCATCAACCCACCCCGCAGAGACGTTGCCTCCCTTCCAGCGAACGGACACATTGCCATCGCCTTCAAGAAAGACAACCCAGGAACTTGGTTGCTGCACTGCCACATCGCATGGCATGCTAGCGAGGGATTCGCTATGCAATTCGTTGAAAACGAAGACAAGATTGCCCTTAGTATGACGGACGCTGATACATACGCCGATACTTGCAGCACTTGGAATACTTACTCCGCTTCGTCACTCTTCAAACAAGATGATTCTGGAATTTAAGCACAACATAGCGACGAAACACACCTTGCTTAACATTTAATGACATGAAAAATAACAACGACATTCCCAACCGGAGATTTTTATACTTTTTCTTTGGCGGATACCGATTTGGTTCTGTAGTGTCCTTTTCAAGGGCCTAACTTCTTTCCTTTTGTCTCAGCGTGGTCGATATTGAGTAGTGGATTGTAAGAGATAATTTAATATGAAAACTTGATGATTTAAAGTATATAAGTCTACGCAGACGCATGGAAGGATTTTCTTTAGAACACACCTATTTAGCTTACAGAATAAATATATGTTCTCAACCAATCTTCAATTTTTTGTTATCTCTCGGGTCCCTCGCCTATACACCTGGTCTTTGCATGCTTTCAACTCCCCCGAAATTCCTTAATAGTTACACTCTGCTTTGAGTGAACTCACGTAAAAGGTTGCTTGAAGTTGCACAACTTTAATACCAAATACGAAGCTAACATAATTTAAAGTGAGCAGCGAAAGCGCCCGTTCTGTGGCAATTCATTGCAATGGTTCTACCTCAGGTCACAAGACGCCCACTACACACAACTAACCCTCAAATGTGCTCAAGTTCAAATAAGACAAAAGCTTTCATCCAATAATCTGCGGTTCAGATTCAGATTTGGGAGGGCGGGGCGCACTCGTGACCTTTAAGAGTTGTCTTTCCAAATATACAACTTCTGTTTCAACTGACTTTTTAGTAGTACATTTTAAGCGAGGTTCTCCACAATTAGTTACCCAAAGTGTTCTCGGTTCATCCAGATCTCTCGCCCTTTATTGAATTTTCCCCCTCAGATTCCGGATGGCCATGCTTTACCTACCCTCTTTGTGGCCTACGAGGGTCTTACCCAGAGATTAAGTGTACGGCTGTCCTAGACCTCGCAACGCAGAGTGGGATGGGAAAAGAAACTTCACTGATTACATTATTTATGGATCGATATTATCGATGAACTGATTTCCTATAACTACTCCACGTAGTATTAGCTTTATGTGGCGTTTTAAAGATGCGTATCTTCCCTGAAAAAAGTTACCCCCTGTTCCGCGGTTTTTGCTTACCTCGCTTACCTCGCTTCAACACGTTACCCTTGTAAGACTTTGCAGGCTTTCCCTGTTAGTGGGGCAGGATTCTTGTGGGTCAAGTCCTCGGGGTTCTCCTTGAAGCTTTTGCTATCGGAAATATAGAAATCATCGACAAGGTTGATGATTTCGAGAGTTCCATTGAGCTAGTTGTAAATTGCTTCGTAATAGGGCGCTGTCCTGTGGAAGACTACTGAATGTTGGTGCCAAAGTGGACGTTCGAAATGATTAAGGTTTCGGGGAGGGACACGAGAATGGAGAACGAAAATTCGGAGGGTTGGCGGCGGGAACCACTAACCCTATCATGTCTAGTGCTATGTTTATTGACGCTTTGGTCTCCAGAATTTGGCGATCCGGCTTTGGAGCGAGGGTTTGTGAAATCGAGGGCCGGTGCGATATTTTGAAGTTCGTTGAACTCGGTGGATATCGGCTGTTCAATATCGCACTCAGAATAGAATATACTTTCTTCTTCCGCAAACTTCCGCTTCCCTCATAATCCCCTGTTTCCCCCTATACTTCTAGAAGTAGTTTCTATGTGATGATGTGCCGAGACATTTGAAATGCTTTCCTGCCAGTTCAAAGAGCGATGGCCCATGTGGTTTAAATTCTAAGAACGAGACAATTCTCGGTCTGGGATTATGAAGAAAAAGAAACTTCTCTCATAGTTCAGACTTGGAAACAGTAAAAGACCCAACTTTACAAGGCCAATACTGTCAGTCAGCCCTTTCCACTAGGAATATAGGATGAAGTATATAGTCCACTGTACTACGCAATTGTTGCTAGTTGATATATCAAAATCCCGCGAACTATGATTCCCTTTTCCTCCCGATGAATTGAATACCAAAGGGTTAGCTTGCGTGTTCTCCATTCTCAGCAGTGAGTTTGGACACATGGATTGATAAATTCGGAAAGGTCCCTGTTTACCCAGCGCTTGAAAAGTCACCAAATCAGTGTTCCAACAGCAAGAGAGGGTATGCAACCTTTTATTTCCATCACAGAACTCTCCCATCTCACACCTTTTTGTATTTCTTTGGAAAGCTAAATTCTTACCCTACCATTCACTCGCAGATGCAATCGTAGAGCTTGGCCAGAACTTTTCCCAATTTCATACATTTCAAACAAACTTCGTCGGCAGCCAATTAAAGAGTTTTCTAAGAGGAGCTTAGAAAGGAAAACACAACCTTTATCTAGTTCAGTATAAGCATTAATTACATAACTACTTGAGTATGACTTAAAGTAGTGTGAGAAGAGTAGAGTAGCTACTCTGAGTACTCTAAGTAGTACTCAAAGTGATATATAAAAAGTTTATAAGTGAGGAAAGAGTCACTCATACAATATATAAAACTACTATTCTACAAATGGGAAAGTAAATATCCTAAGAGTTGGACTTTTTCTTCTTTTCCTGCTTGTTTTATTCCTCCTTTTTTTTAGTCTCTGGTTTTTAATAAACAGCAAGATCTCGGTGCTACTTCCAACGCCACTCCAAACACAAGCCCTCTCTAGACCGATTCGGCTTGACTACTTGGTGTAATACTCAGTGTTACATAGAGTACTCTTGAGTAGAGTAGTATTACTAAAAATGGGTCGAGTAGAGTAAATCAGGTACCTACACTCAACTTATTAATCAACTGATCTCGCCTGGGATTGAGCATAAAATAATATAATCTGAGGCGGTAGAATACTCGAAAGCTAGGCCTTCGAAGGATTAACAAAGGCTTTGCGATATTATTGACCCCTTATATCTAAATGAAAATAGCATAGCTATCATTTTATTATTTTAATATTAGGATCTCAGGGATTGAGGCTGCTTTTAAAAGGGGGAGTAGCTTATGACAACATTCAATGCAAGAAGCGAGAATAAAATAAAGCGTAATATTTCGTCTGATACAAGGTTCTTCGACCAAAATAAGAGACCAAAGGTCCTTTAATGGAGCCTTCACGTCAACGTTCGCGCTAGCAGCTCCGGTCTGTAGCAGATTTGTTATCTGAAATTGAAAGATAACTGATTGACGAAGAGAGGGGTTTACGATAGGTACAAAGAGAACATAGAAAACTACAAATCTTCAAGTGATTCTAGCTGTTGGAAGAGCACGAAATAACTCGCTACCCGTAATCCATTTCGCTTCTGTTCTAACAAAAACAAGACCTCCAGCTCTTCCTAGAATTCATCGTCTGTAAACTTCAGCTTATTACTATCCCAAGAGCGAACCCTGCCTATTCACTGGAACTATTAAGATTTATAATAGGTACAACATGCCATAACACGGTCGTTGAAATTCATACAGAGATATTTTTTGTGGGACGCCGTATAATGCTAAGGGAGCTATCAAAAATTACTACTTACTTTCTAACATGATGGAGTCTCGTTACATTTTTCTAGGTTGAATCTGAAATTACCGGTCGATTTCTATTTCCGGCCACTTTTGCTGCCGACGGCCTGGAGGCATAGAAAAGTGATTACGGAGTATGCATTCAGAGTCAAATTAGAACTTTCGAGGTTGACTGAAAAAGAAATGAACCCGCTGGCCGAGTAGTGAAAGCTACGAAACTAATGCTAACATCAAAACAGCTCCAAAAGGAGACTTTCCCACCAACGACCTGACTTCACCCCGATGAAGTGAAATCAGCATGAGCGCTCTCTTAATAGCAACCGTCTTGAGATCTCGACAACAGGGTATCAATCCAATCCCAATAGATAGGAATTAGTGCGATTTGACCGACTTGATCTCAGAAGATCAACGATTTCGGACAGATGCGATCCTGCGGTGAAGGTATATACTTGTGAGTAGCTGCAAATAGACGCTGTATTAACAGCCTCCAGTACAAAAAGCATCGCTAATGCTGAAGATGTTTGCTTTACTCCGAGTAAACGATGTTTAACTAGATAAAATTGGGCGTGATTGCATATACAAACACAGCTCCTTCATACCCACAAATACTGCAACAGCCAACTCTTTCTTTTTAGTGACTCAGGAAATCCTTACTACTGACGATATTTGAACGACCTAGACAAGACCTGAGGCACCCAACACGTGCTAGCTCTCTAAAAAGTGGGGCTCAAGCGAGCTGCGAGAAAGTACGCGCCAATCACAGGCAAGATCATTCCAAGTGTTCCTCACTTTAAAGTATAAATATAAGGAGCAATAAGACAAATTCTCGCAACGTTCAATCCCCGTGGTCGGGTGGTTTCTTAGTCAATCAATTCAATTGTCTCTAACTAACGTCTCATGGAAGCTTTCACTAAGCTAGCAAACCGCGGCGACCAACACCTTACAGCTGCAGATGTAGTAGTGCGTCAAAGCAACAAGGAAGGAATCAGGACAGGAGACCGAGAAGGAGAACTGGGCTTAAAGCCCCTTAGGCCAATGGATGGGCTCTTGGGCAACAAACATGAAACGGAAAATGGACAGGTGATGGATCGAAAGGAATGAAACAGGACACGCACTTGGCTAATAGATGGGCCTTGAGCAAAAACAGGACAAGCGGTATGTAAGAATCTCCTTCAAACCACCACACCCGACCACCATTTTTTTGTTAAGATTTCTACCGTCTACTGCCTATCTGAAGTGTAGGGGTTAGAGAATTGTCGCGGCTTTAATGTCTTTTTTTTTAAATGATTTTATGGTTTGTCAATTGAGGTTGGGAGGTTTTAAGCGTAGCCTCTTTCCGTCAGACGTAAAAGTTGAACTAACGACTCTAAAAGATCTTGAAATCAGTGTCGAAAATTAAGATGCGGTAAACAGTAGCTTTCTACCTAAAGAAAGTACGTGTACATTCACTTCCAACCCCCACAAAAACCAGAGCTTATGTCCTATAAAAATACGCAACCTAATATGGACCCGCTTCTAAGCGAGAGGCAAAACAAATAGCAAACTAACAATTGCAGATGTCAACAAGATCAAAATTCCCTCGGTGGTCGAGTGGTCGCGTCAATAACTCTAATAATTTTCTACTAACACAACTCATAGGACCTATTCACTGTTAATTAACGTTGCTGATCACAACAAACAATTATCGATACAACCTTTGCTGTACCGGTGATTAGATAGCCACGGGCCCGTTGTCGAGTACTAGTCCGCGATGTTAACTTACAGCTGCAGATGTAGGGTCGTGGACAACGGTAAGCGGCAGTGCAAGTCAGAATGAGGTGATTCGAGCTTAAAACAGGAGCGAAGACTTGGGTGGTTCCAGCTTCAGGACTGTAGGTGGGGGTTGATTAAGTAAAATGAGCTTCCAGTTGATTTGTATGGCGTAAGTAAAATTCCTTCTCCCATCTACTGACCCTCGACCACCACTTCTTTTTTTTTCTTTCCCCCCTTAAGTCAATCAATCTTCAACCTCTTTAGGGTGTTACTTTCGCTCTTTCCGCCTCTCCAACACTTCACCTTCACCTCAACCACCCTCCCCGTACAACCTCCTAGGCCAAATATTACACGCAGTCTTAACCCCCTTCCTCAACTCCAACCCAGCATGCATCGTCCTCCGATCCCCCGTCTCATTCGCATGCAAATTAACCCAGAAAACCGCATTACCCAATTTAGGCACAAACATCGTTCCGCCCTCCTCGTGTCCTTTCCACTTCCCATTCCCCTCTCCCGCAACATCGATCCTTGGGAACCAAGTCTCTCCGCCTTCTCGCGCTTCGTCGTTATCGAGATAGACGAAAAAGCTGCCGATGCGATTGAACCATACCCTGTTAGAATCGTTAGCACTTGTTTACTCCCAGCCTTTTGTTTAACATCTTCTAACTCTTGGGACGTTGGACTAGCTATGAAGATCACCCCTCCTAGACAACAAAAATCCAAACTCAAGAAACGACTCTCCCGCACCCCCCAAAAAC